>JAJJWW010011564.1:0-94581 GCA_023531295.1 Papaver armeniacum | reverse complement strand
TTTGATTCCTGATAAGGTTTCTTGTTACGTGCAGTAAGAGTTTTTTGATTATCTTCTAAGTCGGTTATGGTTAATGGCGCGGTTTAGAAGAGAATCAGGGAGAGAGGAGAGATAATTTTCTGAAGTATCTTTTTTATTATCAGAATGAACTTGCTTACATCATCAGCCTTTCTGGATACTTATACATGATATGAACACGACAATTACATGTAAATGACTAAGCACGTGACAGCTTGGACTTAGTAATTTCCCGCCTTGTGCTTGTACCACCGGAACAACTCTTTGTTATGACTACCGAGCTCTTTAGGCCTCCCCTCAGCTGACATCATCGAGAATCTTCTTAGCCTAGCACATGGATTCAGGTATTTGACGCCTAATTTCGTGTCTCTGTCTTGTTTGGTCGCCTACGACTCGATTCTTGGACATCTGGTTCAGATTTTCGACGTCCGACCTTGAGTCTTATTTCATGTCTCAGCTTTATTACTCTTCAGCTTTCAGTTCTCCGGTAGATAGTATATTTTGTCATCTATATATTTCCCTACAGCCTAATTAAAGTAAGTTTGTAGACTTCTTTTATTAAACTCTAGTTCATTTTCACTTTAATAGCTCATGTCTTTATTTTCTTTTATTAAACTCTAGTTCATTTTCACTTTAATAGCTCATGGATTTATTTTCTTCAACTCTTAGATAGCATTTTTAGCAACTCATAGATTTATGTGCCAACCTGTGTGAGTAGGTTTCTAAAGTTGGATGGGGCACCTAAGCGTATCTTTAGGTATTACTCCCCTTTTAAGTTACTTCAGATGGGTTGGTGTATCTGAGTATCTCTGTAGGCGTGTCTTCCTTTTTAAGTTACTTCTGGGGAATTCTGAGTCTTTCTTGGGCATACACCTGTCCTATTTTCTCTTCAAAAGGTAAGTATCTTTTCAAAGATACTACATATCTCGAATTTTTTGTTTATCAATATTTTGTCTTATCGTGTCGACTAGGTATCTTATGCCGCCTTAAACGCTTAGTTGCTTTTTTGCACCATTATACCATGTTCTACCTTTGAGTTGTATTTTGTTCATCGATTATTCTCTTAAAATAATTTTTTTATTATGTTGCTAATTATTAGCACAATTTTCTATTTTTGGTGTATTATTCACCTTCTTGGAATACCAAATTTAGTAATTTATTATGTATTTTTTTACCCAATTTCAATCGCGCACTTTATTGACTTGTAGTAGTGGGTTACCACTATACGTGTCTTTAATGCATATACAAACATGGGAGTAATTTACCGTGTTACCAGTTATCACCCTTTCGATTCCCTTATATTTTACTTAGTATAAAAGGAAAGCCCTGTCAAATTCTTTGGGGCATAGCTTTTCTAATTCACATCTCCACTTTTTCTTTCTTTTCTTCTTTTCAGATCTCTTATCTAAATTTGAAAAAATATCTTCCCTATTTTCTCTTATCGTAGAAAATATATCCAAACATATGTCCACATATGTACATATGACATTATGCTTACCATCCACATATAAATAACCAAAACTACTAATCGCGAGTGTCCTAATTGATGTTCTCTGAATCTAACGGGAAACAAAATAAACCCATAGTAGATTTATAAAAGGGGATCAAAAATTTTTTACTTGAAGAAGAGTTATATTACCACCCATTTATAATACTTCCTACGAAAGGGTTCTCTCAAATTCTTGATCAAAAGGAAATGCAAAGCGCCTTCCCCACAAACACTGAAACATCATTGACATTTTTAAACAATCAAGGTATTTAGCGTCCACCAAGTTACATGTTATGTCCGGAATATTGTCGTACCAAGTACAAACATTAAGAATGACGTAGCAATCCACTTGATTTCGCTTTGAGATAGAGGAATTGGTCTTTTTTCGTCCCTTAAACGGTCCCTCAATTTTGTTAGCTTTGAAAATTTTCAATCTATTCGCTTTGTTCTTTGGTTCTCGATCCGGGTTATCTTTAGGTAATTTAGCAAAGATCCTTGGATTGAACCTCCGTTTCGGCATCATTTCATCCAACCAAACTCAAACCCAATTCTTTAAAGGGTTTTACTCAATTTTAGGGTCGTACCCATCATCAACCGAATCTTCAACCACGGGTAAATCAAAATATGGACAAAGTCGCCAGAATTATTATATTTCCCCAATGGGGATATGGAACGTATTAATCTCAAAAATAAAACCTTTCTACAAATCCAAATTTGGAAACTCTATGGACACCGCCCGATGGGAAGCTCTAACCGCATTGTATAATCCCAAGTTAAGCACAATTTCTTGAACCTCCATGATCCTCGGTCCAACTGCCAACTTGACATTGTTTTATGAAGATTGTGGACCTTAAAAATTCTAGCATCATTTTCGGGATCCTACACTATAAAATTACGTTGGTCAATACGTCTAATATTCCTAAACAAAATTACCAAGAGTATGACTCCACCATTACCTAGTGACGCCAAATTTCTATTACTATGTGGTCTTCGTATCCAAATAGGACTTCACCATTATCCTTGGGTAACCAACCGCCACCTCTTCGGTGGAAGCAAATGTTAACAATATTTGTTCTTCTTTTCGAATGCTTCTTCGGCCCATTCGACCGAATGTGGTTCCTTACTGAGTTTTTCGTCAACTTGGTCATCATTATGTGACCGTTGTTCCTTGAGAACTACTTCACTTCCACCAACATTGATCCGTGAAGGTTATACATCATTGGGTGAACCAGAATGGTCTGAAATTGATTCCATGAAAACAACTTCTTTCACATTTCAAACAATTTCTTCGATCAAATTTCTAGTTTTACCACAAAATTCTTAGATTGTAATCCTCCTTATTCATTTTGTAAATGGAATCAGAAGTTTTTTTTTTTTTTTTTTTTAATTTACCACTAATATGTAATGGTAATGTCACAACTTAACATTAGATGTCATAAAAATAACTATTCACATGGAGGGAGTGGGAGTGAGGGAGTGCGAGTGAACTGGGTCATAACTATGCGAGTGGGGAAGTGGGGATCGTAATGGTTGGGCCTCTTGAGTCCGTACATTACTTTCAAGTTGAAACCACGGAAATACATACTAGAAGTCTCATATACCTTTTCGAGTATAGTAAAAAATTCATTAGTTTTACAAGAAATCATGACCTAAACAGAATCGTGATCAATACCTTAATTCGATCAAGATAATTTCTGTTAAACATTACAAATGAATCAACAACATGGGAGTTGGGATGCACAAGTTCTAATTAACTTTGTTGACCAGTCAAAGTTAGGGGTCCGTTGAGATATCAACCTAAACAGATGAGTATCATGTTCAATAGTGTTGTTAAGCTAAATGGACGAACAACTCCGCAACTATTCATGGTCGGCATTAACCAAATTAAGAAGAAATTTTAAAAATTACTGAAGTCAAAACAGAAATTAAAAATATGATGAAAAATCACCTGAGGTTTCGTATTAGTTCCATATATTCCTTTCCCTTTAACTACTCACCAATTAGGGTGTTTATCCCAACCATTTACGGGCCGCTTACAAAACCAGAATGAAGTGGTACTTCAATTATCAATTTGGTTTATTTTTTCCATGGGTGTTAATAAGAAAAAGAAGGATGGTTCGAGTTATTTTGGAACAACAAAATCATCGAACCGAAAGAAATTGAAATTTCCGACGATGGAAAGGTTCGAGTTGCTGAAAATTGTGTAAATGTAATTCAAAACTAAAATACTATTTCGTGACAAAGGGTAAAAATATAATAATAACAATTCAAAGGTAAGACCGGTATTCGACTTTTCTGCTGAGACATTCCATAGCATAATACTTGGCTGACATTGGCGCAAACCATTTGTCTTTAATCACTAAAGATGGATCTGTCTTAATAACATCCCATGATAGTATGACAACATAAAGAATTCCACGGTGAACCCATCAAGGCCTGCTGCCTTGTGTTGCCAAAGTGCAGAACGCTTGATTTTTTCTTCATTGAATGGTTTTCCAAATACTCTCAACTACAGATTTTATAGGCGTAGGCAACTGAATATCATCAAATCTTGGTCACATGCTTTTCCTTAAAAAAAATTGGTGTAAGTTAGTCCATGTAACACTTTTTATCAACATTGCTAATAGGGGTACCATATTGCTTGGGAGTGTACTAAAATTAAGACAAAACACCATAAGAATGGTACATCCCCAAGTAATTTGGTACCGCTATTAGCAATCTTGCCTTTTGTCTTTAATTTTATTATGGACCGTACGAAAGAAACATCATATGAAGCATTTTAAGATGGAACGGTTTTAGTATTTCTAATATAATACTAATTTTACGCACCCTAGTACCGTGCACGACATGATTTTTTTTCTGGCAGGATCTAGGTATATGTACCACAATTGTATATATAATTTTAGTAGAAATTGCTGGCCTCACATTGAAAGTTAGGCTAAAAGCTTGAATTCTAGAGCTTTTGGCCCTCAGCCAATAGAAATTCAGGATTTTGAGATCTTTTCGGTGTTTATTGTCGCACAAAAAATGCGGTAGGTGGTCAATATCCAGATATCAAACCTAATCGCAAAACCAAACCGAGACCCTAATTCTATTATCTTCGTTTTTATATCCTCATCTCTTTTCTATTACGAAAAGTGAGTTGAAACCAAGATCGAGAATAAAGATCATCTAACAAGTAAACATGATATATATTCTCTTCAGATTTCTTTATTTTTCACCATCCAAAACATAATAACCAAGCCGTAACTCTGTTCTCAACCCTTCCTTCCCCTATTCTCTGTCATATAACGCCCTAATCATTTTTCCGTTCTTCCAGTATACAATTAAGATTGGATATGGCGAAAAAAACATTTACGAGAGTTTGATAAAAAATTTCAAAACATGGGTTTCGTTCAAATAATCCAACAGCAAAAAGCCCTAATTTCACTTTCAGATCAAACTATGGCGACAGCAATCCATCCTCCCATCACAGGGAAGGAGCTATGTAAGCCTCATATAGATCACAATTATCATATCTTGGCATTCCAAAGAACAAGGTAAACATGCGATTTTTACAGCATTTAATAGAATTAACGTAAAAGAAAAAGAGTAATTCTAGAACACTAATTTTATTTTATATATTCATACTAATACATGCAGTAAAAGAATATGGTCCTTTAAAATTATCTTTTCAATCACTACATGTAAAACCAGTTTACTGAAACAATGTTGTGGAAGCATTGGGATAGTTTCATGGAACAACCGTTGGTAGCAATGCATTCGAAAAAGTAACCACTGTCTATTATTCAAATTTAATTATATCTTGCTTGAAAGGAAGGAAGAGTTTGAACTTGAAATTCTGTTGGATCGAAAGAGTTTGAAACCCCCCTTAAGGATCACATAAATGTGTATGATGATACACTTTTGTTCTTTCATAGTTGGCGAATGATATTCCACCTAAAAACTTTGATATTTAGGTAAGTCAATTGCTTCATTTTGTGATTTTGAACACATCCAACTTCTGAGTTTCTATTTCAAAGTTTCTAAAGAGGGCTATTCACACAACATTTGATTTGCATAAAAGACTTCGAGTCTTTTTCTCACGAGGATGGAGAGTTGTGTATGCTTGGAATTACTATTGAAGTAACACAAGGTGCTCAAACTAGGTAAATGTCAAGACCCAAGAAGAAGGGGAGGTAAACAACTGTACATTTATATGATTGTAGAATATTCCTTACTATGAGCTTCTATTGTTTGATATATCTTCAAATAATGGGAATCACTCTCTCTACAATCATTAAGTTGTGTCACGTTATCTGTGACAATGCTGAGCCAGAGTACAAGTCTCTTGGTATTTTAATCATTTTGCTTTTCTTAAAAACAGGTCAAAAATAGCAATAGGAAGAGGAAACAAAACTAATTTTTGGGATGATGTATGGTGTTGTGAGAAAACTCTTAAAGAGTTATTTCCAAAACTCTGGAAAGTGAGTAGAAAGAAGGAAACAACAGTTGAAGACATGTACCATGAAAATGGTAACGGGCCGTGTTGGAACATTGATCCTTGTTCACCATGTATTTATCTCAACAAGATGGGCTTTGGACTACATAGATGAAGACAAATAAAAATTATTCGCACGGCGTAAACAAGGGTTTTGCAAGAGCTCGAGATCAAACTCAAGCGATGGAAATGATGATACAAGTGCCACCCGAAAGTACAACTCAAGATCGTCCAAGTATCCTAAGTTTGAAGAAATCCGTGTATGCGATCTAAGAAACAATACACTTAGGGCTGCACAACGGGGTAGGGTGGGTAGGATATGGCCAATTTCGCCACCCTACCCACCGACGACGAGATATGAAAAACTTTACCCGCCATTAAACGGGTAAGATCCTACCCGACCCGTTAATTGGCGGGTCGGGTAGGATAGGGTGACGGGTATAACCGTTTTTTTCTGGTTTTTTTCCTCCCCTGTTTCTCGCTTTGACTCGAGTACAAAAATGCTTCAAAAAAAAAAACTTGCAAAGTAAAAAGACCTCTCTAAATATGTACCCAATGGTACTGCCAATCTAACTAGGTAAAAATGAACAAACAAATATACAACTGAACTTTAAGAATATCGCCAGCTTTTTTTCCCCGGTTCTCTTTGACCGAGTCTTGCGTCTCTCTAAATATGTACTTGGGTGCCGGTCTTTCTCTGACCTCAGTTTGATAAGATGGTGGAGGTGGAGGTGGCGGAGATGCAAACTGGCCCTCTGTTGCACAGATTGAGATGTAGCTTGAGAGGGAATAGGAGGTCTCGTTGACATCACTTCTATAATCTCAACCATGTTTCCTCACACTAAGCCTGCACAAACTAAACCACTTCAGAAAAGGTGGTTGACATTGCATGTAACTGCATAAAACCTGGCTATTATGTACAGTTGCAGTCCCACAGTTATAGTCATAAAACCTGCATAAAAGATATCAGTTACCTGAACAGTTTCAGTCCCAACAGTCATAGTGATAATGGGATTGACAGTGCACCAGAAATCGAATTAAACTAGAGGCCGATTCTAAGTTTTAACTTTAAAAATTGAACTTCTAGCGGAAGCAAGAAAATTACATACCCAAAGCAACCCAGCTAAATGAAAAAAGAAAAAAAAAGACATAAGCATGTCATGATGCTAAAAGCGTACTATAGTGCTGTATAGTGCTAGCCACTTAACGCTTTAATAGGCTTTTATCCAAGGATACAAGTTAACTAATATACACAGTAGACCCACTAGAGACATACATATGTTTACAATGCTTAATAGTATGGAGGAGAGACTTATTGTAATAGATGAGAAGACATGATCTTTCAATGAAGCGTACATTGTAATAGATGAGACAAACAAGTGGAGAAAAGAAGTTGATCAAGAAAAAAAAAATATACGAAGAGGCAAAATAAGCATAGGAGGAAGGGAGATAAAATATGAGCACTCACCACACAATTTACCCCAAAGACCACGGGCCAATGGCTTAACTTCACCATCTTCCAAGTTCAACACATGCAAATCACTTTATCACGACATAAGCAAGCATAGTTCCATCTGGAGAAAGATGAGGATCAATGATTGTGAGGCACACAGTAAGGTTCTTTCGTCAACTTTGGCCCAAATTTCCTTCTTTAACATTAAATCTTGAAGCGTCAACAATGATTCAAGAGATGCATGAATAGACTTACATTTCATTCCCAAGTCACATACATCTACTCAATATCGTTCGTACAAATGTTGATCCACTATTCCAATAGAGTACCCACCTATACCTTATTACAAATTAATTATCATGAGACGTACCTATCAAGGGCCATATTTCTGGTCTGTCCGGAACCCAGGCTTAGGACAACGATCCATTTGTCTAACAACTTTGGTTTCTCCTTCGAGCAGGTGGACATCTATAGTGTGTACTTTGATTGATGTGTTTGAGCTGCTAAACAACCTCGATATTTGAAATTTTCTCCACTTCTTTTCCGAGAAAGGATTTCTAACAGTCGCTAACATAGGATCAATACAAACAGAGTAATCCTGTACTGGTTGCAAACTTCCCTCCTCCCAAGTTGATAGAGTCACCAAATGATTGATTTCGGTATAGAAAACAAAATCAATGTTAAAATGTTTTAAATCTCTTAGAAAAATTTGTTAACAAATATTCACGACCCAAAGCTAGTTAAAAGATTGTAAATCAGATCGGAGAGGTTAATCATCTGACTTTCTTGAGCCTTTTCTAATTACAAATTGTTGATTGGAAGCAATTTTATGTGCATTAAGTAATAGAGGGGATGCCTAATCAGAGAGGCACCTAAGACATGGTAACAGAGAATGAATTCCCATTAGTCCAAAAAAAAAGGGATATATATTGCATATATGTATACCGGCATAAGTACTTGATTTGAGTATCTTGTGTTTGTGATAGAGATGTGACTAAGTATTTGATCTAGCAATTTCTCCATAAGAAAATGATTTGTCTTCTCCTCCTAATATCTAGTTTGTGACATGCATACTATACAAACAAGTGCACCAATATATTAAAATAAATATAACTTTATGTGACTTTCACAGCTCCTAAAAAGTTCAAAATGAACCAAAGATTACCTTCTTTTCGAATATATAGAACACAGATACTAGGTCAACTTGCCTCGAGAAAGTGAGATTTGGTTGCATCAAGCAATACTACTAGGGGAAAAAATCCCAAGTAAGATTATGTCAGCAATTTCTAAGTGTGGAAATGGAGTGTGGATAGAAAAGAGTGTAGGACATTGGATGAGGCCCGAGAAAGGAACGGACAACACTAAATTCTCGATAGACTCAACTAGCCGAACCAAGGGCTGATGACCGAGTAAAAGTTTGAACATCTATTCCCAAAATGCAAGACAAGAAATCCGATTGGACTCATCATTTAAGTTATGTAAGTCAAAGCGACAAGGTAGAAAGTAAGTGCAATGATCAGACCAAGGAGTAAGCACCAATTCGGACTATTTCTGGAATACGGACTTACGAGAAATCTCATCATCATCGGTATGTATAACCTTGTTCAATCAATTCATCTTCTAAAACAACCAATTTGAGATGAATCCGGCCTTTTCAATCAATTTACGGATCCCCTACTTTCCCGAGTCTTTGGGACCTGAACTTCTTGATCCCATTGTACATTTTCTTCTAATTTTTCATTCAATTTCTTCCCATAGAGAAAAGTTTTTTGAAAACCCCAATTAGAATTGAGAGACGACCTAGGAAAACTGGGCTTAAGAAAAAACCAAAGCGCCCCAAATATGATCCTAAAAAGCCGGGCCACCAGCTAAACTTGCAGAGCAGAGAGAATGTGAAATTGTGAAAACTATAAAGGTGTATGAACTATGAACCAATGAGCTAGTGAGGAGATGGGTTCTTGATTGTCCACAGTCACGGGAATGGGAGCTACAGCTGAATTCGAGAGAGGTGACTGTGTCAATGAGCTACGGAATGCACACCAGATCTAAGCACAACTTCCTATCCAAGGATGCCTGATAATTTTTTTACAGATAATGAAGTCAAGCTGATCATAGTTAGGAAATATCATTTTGATGAGTATATGGTGTTTTGGTTAATAAACAGTGAAATAAGAAATAGCAACATGGTGAGTAAAGAAACCCTAAATGTCAATTTTACAATCACGAATCTACAATTTCAATTAAATCAAAATTACAAAAATAGCTTAAAACCCCCAAATTTTATGTGAACCCTAAAATTAAAATTTCTTCCAACGGCAAATTAACACAACACATCATGCAATTCTAGCAAAATAAAAGATTGGGTTGTACTAACTTACTTGTTGAGTTGTTTCACGATCGAATCAACCCCAATCGTCGTCTTCTTCAACTTTTCTCGTCTCGCAACTATCTCTTAAACATTTTATCGAGCTTTTAATCAAGAAACAATAAAAGGATCGATTCTTAATCATGAACAGTTAATATAAACATTATTATCTATCTGAAATCATCACCTCACATGATCTTATCCCCTTCTTGCTCCCCTCTTTCTCTTTTCACGTTCGTTTCTTTTTTTTTTGTTCAGATGCAGAAAATTCAGATGAACATGAATTCGAGAAGAGTAAGGTCTAGGGTTTAAACTGGGGAAGGAGATGGGTTTCTGTGTGTTCGATTTGAGGGGAAGAAAAGAGATATGGATAGGTGAAGGAAAAAACAAGTTTTTAGTTTGTCCTTGATAAGTTTAAAAATAACGAAAAGATGGGCAGGAGAAAAAAAACTATGGAAAGGTTATTTTGTCTTTTCAATGTAAAGCGGGTAGGCGGGTAGGATAGGATAATTTGGAACTTTACCCGTCACCCTACCCATTTAACGGCGGGTAAGAAATCTCTAACCGTCACCCTACCCGCTAAATAATGGGTAGGATAAGATACGGTTAAAATACTGACGGGTAGGGTAGGATTGGCGGATATGGGTAGGGTATGTGCACCCCTAAATACACTCACTGCGGTTGTTGTTAATCACAGATAAATCGGGCAATCATTCCTCCGATAAAGGTGGTATTTGTCTGCCAGTTGTCTTGGTGCAGATGTACACGCAACACTTCAGTGAAGTATGCGACACCGGATGCTGAAATAACGAAATTCATTTAAAGGATATCAGTAATTTCTGCACATCGATCATATACATGACAGACGAAGCCACTAAATAAATGGCTAAAAGAAACATATTGATCATTGACAGATGCCATTAGGAATTTTATGTTACGCAGATATAGCTAATGGTTTGAGAAACAAATATTTTTTATTTTATTTTTTTTTGCTCGGTCAGAAACAAATATACATTCTTCTAAGAATTTTATGCATCCAAAAAAACATCCTTTCAGTATTGACCATATGTAACATTAAGCAACATCAGAAAACTTGAGTTAAAATCTAATAAATCATACTACCTCCTATTCATAAAAATAGACTTGTTACATGTGTAATTAATTTGTACATGAAACTAACCTACTTTTTGAGACGGAGGGGTAATTAGAGTACTAGTTGACAGAAGCTAATAGACTAATTAAAATCGGCCAACTTAACCAACTAGAGAGCCTAGTTGATAAGCGTTCAGAAAGTTTGGAGTCCGCAAGCTAAATGGGCTAAATGTGGTGGAATTCTTCTTGTTGTATAAGCCCTCATAACGCAGCGGCACAGTGGGCAACTACCAACTTTGTTGAACCAAGGTATTAAGCATCTAGAATGAAACGCATGCTTGCAATGTAACCTGAGAATATCACTGCCCTTAGAAAATGCATTCATACATACTGCGCAAGTTTGTCCACGAAAGTGATTGAAATCATCCGTAAATACCATACTCCCATGAACGGCACTGAAAAGAAAAGCTCCTTTTGGGAGAAGGGTGGCCCCATAAGGACTTTCTTCCCTCAAAATACAACTCTTACCACAAACTCCTAATGAATGCTCTACTTCACAATCATCATCCAGATCATATACAGATACGGTAGTGATACGTGCAAGGATGACGACTACTTTCGGCTTCGTCTCAATAAGGCTTGCTGCAATTTTTTTGCAGTACGATGATACTCGACGTTTAAAGAAATTCACAAACCTGGCAGCAGAGTGGTTGCTTTTGCTAATGTGCATAGATAAAAGAGAGTTGGAATCACAACAACGGTAGAAGACATCCTTGGCAAGTAGATCGTCAAAGTCAATCTGAAACAATCTCCATGACGATAGACATTTGTCAATTGGTCCGGCTTTAGACGGAGATGAACCGTGAAGGTGGTTCAGAAGTAAACCACTCTTAGTGCGATACACTCGCTTTGTTGTAACTTGAACCTCGATGAAAACTTTAGTGACGGTAGAAGGATCTTCTACTTTTCCTTTGCTTAGATGTCGAATAGGATCCTTGAGATCCTTGAAATCCATACAAGGATAGATTCCCGAGAATCGCATCGTGATTTTGAAATAAGATAAACGGATGTCACTCGTAGTGTAATAAGAAAAAAAGTAGGAAGAAAAAGAGTGAACAAAGCTTAAAAACAAAACTAACTAGCTAGGTGTGATGAATCAAGTGAAAAGGACTGCGACCAACTGTTGGAGAAAATGAGTTTTAATTAAAAGGTTTTATGGTCTTGGTGTGGTTTGATCTAATGACCTAAGGGTCTAAGGATGCTCACTCATTTTTGGG
Source organism: Papaver armeniacum (assembly GCA_023531295.1). Classification (NCBI taxonomy): domain Eukaryota; kingdom Viridiplantae; phylum Streptophyta; class Magnoliopsida; order Ranunculales; family Papaveraceae; genus Papaver; species Papaver armeniacum. The sequence continues at coordinate 82,407 of JAJJWW010011564.1, read as the reverse complement.
TGAATGAAGTGGAACCTTTAGTCCCACATTGTGTCAAACTAAAGATGAGCTCCACTATATAACCATACACTTATGTATGAATTGTAAAACGTGGGTGGAGTGGGTGGAGTGGGTGGAGCGGGTGGGCAAAAATACAAAATACATATTTTTACTCATGCGATATGCGCGTATGCCATGCACCAAGTTCCTTTTCTACACGGATTTATTTTTGGCGAGTTTTTCTTTAGAAAATTAATTCCAAAATTAATTCTTAAGAGTTCTATTTATGGTAAAATTCCTTTTACTTGTTTTTGAAGATAACCAAAACCTAACTTGATTTGCAAGTATTTCATCCTATAAATACAACTCGAAAATCTTTTTCAAAACACCGAAAAATTCTTCTTTTTATTCTAGGGTTTTCTCCAGGACGTTTTTATCTCCATCCCCGTTGCCGAGTTCGAAGAGAGGGTAACTTGCGTTGTGCTAACTCAGTTATATCGCGCTCTTATCCTGGACACATCTTCGCCGTGAGGGGTTTAGCATTACTCAACTCGAGTATACCCGCGAACTAATGTGTTAAGGACAACTTGTTGAACTCCGTGATTCTCCCTCGTCAAGTTATTTTGGTAGAGTTGTTTCGCATTAGTTCTTTACATATTATTTTCGATACATCTAACGTGCTGTTCATTGTTGCAAGATCCCAACACCAACTCATATTTATAGCTTAACATATGGATCCAATTTAGGTTTATTCTTTGAAAAGGAAACCGCTTACTTAATTCGATTTCGGAAACTCTCGATTAGCTCTTTCAGGAGACTGATAAACTTTTATTATTATCCTTTAATTCATAGAGGGAAATAAGCGAAAGTTTGTCATATCCAGAATCTTGATTCCAACAGACGCCATTCATGTCCGATGATGAAGAGACGCCATTTCCCAACGGATGCAAAAGCATCTATAAATAGCATCTCCCTTTGCTCGTTTATCATATCATCAAAAACAACTGCTTTTTCTTCTTCTCTAAAAGCATCATCGAACCTTATACATGTGATTCTTGGTCGGGTCAAGGAAGTACAATCCTTGAATTGATTACGGTGTTAGGGCTTCATTGAATCTGAAGGCATAATTAGAGACACATTGTACTCGCCAAGTTAATTGAGAAAGGTCGAATTATTGTCTAAAAGAATCGAAAGAGCTTCATTTTTACTCATGCGATATGCGCGTATGCCATGCACCAAGTTCCTTTTCTACACGTTTATTTTTGGCGAGTTTTTCTTTAGAAAATTAATTCCAAAATTAATTCTTAAGAGTTCTATTTATGGTAAAATTCCTTTTACTTGTTTTTGAAGATAACCAAAACCTAACTTGATTTGCAAGTATTTCATCCTATAAATACAACTCAAAAATCTGTTTTCAAAACACCGAAAAATTCTTCTTTTATTCTAGGGTTTTCTCCGAGACGTTTTTATCTCCATCCCCCGTTCTTTGAGTTCGAAGAGAGGGGTAACTTGCGTTGTGCTAACTCAAGTTATATCGGGCGATCTTTATCCTGGACACATCTTCGCTTGAGGGGTTTAGCATTACTCAACTCGAGTATACCCGCGAACTAATGTGTTAAGGACAACTTGTTGAACTCAGTGATTACGCCTCGTCAAGTTATTTTGGTAGAGTTGTTTCGCATTAGTTCTTTACATATTATTTTCGATACATCTAACGTCTTTGTTCATTGTTGCAAGATCCCAACACCAACTCATATTTATAGCTTAACATATGGATCCAATTTAGGTTTATTGCTGGAAAAGGAAACCGCTTACTTAATTCTGATTTCGGAAACTCTCGATTAGCTCTGCCGGAGACTGATAAACTTTTATTATTATCCTTTAATTCATAGAGGGAAATAAGCAGAAGCTGTCATATCCAGAATCTTCGATTCCAACAGACGCCATTCATGTCTGATGATGAAGAGACGCCATTCCCAACAGATGCAAAAGCATCTATAAATAGCATCTCCTTTGCTCGTTTATCATATCATCAAAAAACAATCTGTTTTTCTTCTTCTCTAAAAGCATCATCGTAACCTTATACGGTGTGATTCTTGGTCGGGTCAAGGAAGTACAATCCTTGAATTCGATTACGGTGTTAGGCTTCATTGAATCCTCAAGGCATAATTCGAGAGACTGTTGTACTCGCCAAATTAATTGAGAAAGGTCGAATTATTGTCTAAAAGAATCGAAAGAGCTTCATTTTTACTCATGCGATATGCGCGTATGCCATGCACCAAGTTCCTTTTCTACACGGATTTATTTTTGGCGAGTTTTTCTTTAGAAAATTAATTCCAAAATTAATTCTTAAGAGTTCTATTTATGGTAAAATTCCTTTTACTTGTTTTTGAAGATAACCAAAACCTAACTTGATTTGCAAGTATTTCATCCTATAAATACAACTCGAAAATCTGTTTTCAAAACACCGAAAAAATTCTTCTTTTATTCTAGGGTTTTCTCCAGACGTTTTTATCTCCATCCTGTTCTTTGAGTTCGAAGAGAGGGTAACTTGCGTTGTGCTAACTCAAGTTATATCGGGCGATCTTATCCTGGACACATCTTCGCTGTGAGGGGTTTAGCATTACTCAACTCGAGTATACCCGAACTAATGTGTTAAGGACAACTTGTTGAACCTCGTGATTCTGCCCTCGCAAGTTATTTTGGTAGAGTTGTTTCGCATTAGTTCTTTACATATTATTTTCGATACATCTAACGTCTTGTTCATTGTTGCAAGATCCCAACACCAACTCATATTTATAGCTTAACATATGGATCCAATTTAGGTTTATTGCTGGAAAAGGAAACCGCTTACTTAATTCTGATTTCGGAAACTCTCGATTAGCTCTGCCGGAGGCGATAAACTTTTTATTATTATCCTTTAATTCATAGAGGGAAATAAGCAGAAGCTGTCATATCCAGAATCTTCGATTCCAACAGACGCCATTCATGTCTGATGATGAAGAGACGCCATTCCCAACAGATGCAAAAGCATCTATAAATAGCATCTCCCTTTGCTCGTTTATCATATCATCAAAAAACAATCTGTTTTTCTTCTTCTCTAAAAGCATCATCCGAACCTTATACGGTGTGATTCTTGGTCGGGTCAAGGAAGTACAATCCTTGAATTCGATTACGGTGTTAGGGCTTCATTGAATCTGAAGGCATAATTCCGAGAGACCCGTTGTACTCGCCAAGTTAATTGAGAAAGGTCGAATTATTGTCTAAAAGAATCGAAAGAGCTTCATTTTTACTCATGCGATATGCGCGTATGCCATGCACCAAGTTCCTTTTCTACACGGATTTATTTTTGGCGAGTTTTTCTTTAGAAAATTAATTCCAAAATTAATTCTTAAGAGTTCTATTTATGGTAAAATTCCTTTTACTTGTTTTTGAAGAAAACCAAAACCTAACTTGATTTGCAAGTATTTCATCCTATAAATACAACTCGAAAAATCTGTTTTCAACACACCGAAAAATTCTTCTTTTATTCTAGGGTTTTCTCCAGACGTTTTTATCTCCATCCCCGTTGCACGAGTTCGAAGAGAGGTAACTTGCGTTGTGCTAACTCAAGTTATATCGGGCGTCTTATCCTGGACACATCTTGGCTGTGAGGGGTTTAGCATTACTCAACTCTTATACCCGCCAACTAATGTGTTAAGGACAACTTGTTGAACCCGTGATTACGCCCTCGTCAAGTTATTTTGGTAGAGTTGTTTCGCATTAGTTCTTTACATATTATTTTCGATACATCTAACGTCTTTATTCATTGTTGCAAGATCCCAACACCAACTCATATTTATAGCTTAACATATGGATCCAATTTAGGTTTATTGCTGGAAAAAGGAAACCGTTTACTTAATTCTCGATTTGGAAACTCTCGATTAGCTCTGCACGAGATCCGATAAACTTTTATTATTATCCTTTAATTCATAGAGGGAAATAAGCGAGTCGTCATATCCGAATCTTCGATTCCAACGAGACGCCATTCATGTCATGATGAAGAGACGCCATTCCCAACGAGATGCAAAAGCATCTATAAATAGCATCTCCCTTTGCTCGTTTATCATATCATCAAAAACAATCTGTTTTCTTCTTCTCTAAAAGCATCATCGAACCTTATACAAGTGTGATTCTTGGTCGGGTCAAGAAGTACAATCCTTGAATTCGATTACGGTGTTAGGGCTTCATTGAATCTGAAGGCATAATTCGAGAGACTGTTGTACTCGCCAAGTTAATTGAGAAAGGTCGAATTATTGTCTAAAAGAATCGAAAGAGCTTCATTTTTACTCATGCGATATGCGCGTATGCCATGCACCAAGTTCCTTTTCTACACGGATTTATTTTTAAGTAGTTTTTCTTTAGAAAATTAATTCCAAAATTAATTCTTAAGAGTTCTATTTATGGTAAAATTCCTTTTACTTGTTTTTGAAGATAACCAAAACCTAACTTGATTTGCAAGTATTTCATCCTATAAATACAACTCGAAAATCTGTTTTCAAAACACCGAAAATTCTTCTTTTATTCTGGGTTTTCTCCAGGACGTTTTATCTCCATCCCCGTTGCTTGAGTTCGAAGGGGTAACTTGCGTTGTGCTAACTCAAGTTATATCGGGCGATCTTATCCTGGACACATCTTCGCTGTGAGGGGTTTAGCATTACTCAACTCGAGTATACCCGCGAACTAATGTGTTAAGGACAACTTGTTGAAACCGTGATTCCGCCCTCGTCAAGTTATTTTGGTAGAGTTGTTTCGCATTAGTTCTTTACATATTATTTTCGATACATCTAACGTGCTGTTCATTGTTGCAAGATCCCAACACCAACTCATATTTATAGCTTAACATATGGATCCAATTTAGGTTTATTGATGGAAAAGGAAACCGCTTACTTAATTCTGATTTCGGAAACTCTCGATTAGCTCTGAGGATCGATAAACTTTTATTATTATCCTTTAATTCATAGAGGAAATAAGCAGGCTGTCATATCCGGAATCTTGATTCCAACAGACGCCATTCATGTCGATGATGAAGAGACGCCATTCCCAACGTGATGCAAAAGCATCTATAAATAGCATCTCCCTTTGCTCGTTTATCATATCATCAAAAAACAATCTGTTTTCTTCTTCTCTAAAAGCATCATCGGAACCTTATACGGTGTGATTCTTGGTCGGGTCAAGGAAGTACAATCCTTGAATTCGATTACGGTGTTAGGGCTTCATTGAATCCTCGAAGGCATAATTCGAGAGACTGTTGTACTCGCCAAGTTAATTGAGAAAGGTCGAATTATTGTCTAAAAGAATCGAAAGAGCTTCATTTTTACTCATGCGATATGCGCTTATGCCATGCACCAAGTTCCTTTTCTACACGGATTTATTTTTGTAGTTTTTCTTTAGAAAATTAATTCCAAAATTAATTCTTAAGAGTTCTATTTATGGTAAAATTCCTTTTACTTGTTTTTGAAGATAACCAAAACCTAACTTGATTTGCAAGTATTTCATCCTATAAATACAACTCGAAAATCTGTTTTCAAAACACCGAAAAATTCTTTCTTTTATTCTAGGGTTTTCTCCAGACGTTTTATCTCCATCCCGTTCTTTGAGTTCGAAGAGAGGGTAACTTGCGTTGTGCTAACTCAAGTTATATCGGGGGTCTTATCTGGACACATCTTCGCCGTGAGGGGTTTAGCATTACTCAACTCGAGTATACCCGCGAACTAATGTGTTAAGGACAACTTGTTGAACCCGTGATTCTCGCCCTCGTCAAGTTATTTTGGTAGAGTTGTTTCGCATTAGTTCTTTACATATTATTTTCGATACATCTAACGTCTTTGTTCATTGTTGCAAGATCCCAACACCAACTCATATTTATAGCTTAACATATGGATCCAATTTAGGTTTATTCTTTGGAAAAGGAAACCGCTTACTTAATTCTGATTTGGAAACTCTCGATTAGCTCACGAGGAGAGCGATAAACTTTTATTATTATCCTTTAATTCATAGAGGGAAATAGCGGAAGTGTCATATCAGAATCTTCGATTCCAACAGACGCCATTCATGTCTGATGATGAAGAGACGCCATTCCCAACAGATGCAAAAGCATCTATAAATAGCATCTCCCTTTGCTCGTTTATCATATCATCAAAAAACAATCTGTTTTTCTTCTCTAAAAGCATCATCGAACCTTATACGGTGTGATTCTTGGTCGGGTCAAGGAAGTACAATCCTTGAATTCGATTACGGTGTTAGGGCTTCATTGAATCCTGAAGGCATAATTCGAGAGACCTGTTGTACTCGCCAAGTTAATTGAGAAAGGTCGAATTATTGTCTAAAAGAATCGAAAGAGCTTCATTTTTACTCATGCGATATGCGCGTATGCCATGCACCAAGTTCCTTTTCTACACGGATTTATTTTTGGCGAGTTTTTCTTTAGAAAATTAATTCCAAAATTAATTCTTAAGAGTTCTATTTATGGTAAAATTCCTTTTACTTGTTTTTGAAGATAACCAAAACCTAACTTGATTTGCAAGTATTTCATCCTATAAATACAACTCGAAAATCTGTTTTCAAAACACCGAAAAATTCTTCTTTTATTCTAGGGTTTTCCACGTTTTATCTCCATCCCTGTTCTTGAGTTCGAAGAGAGGGTAACTTGCGTTGTGCTAACTCAAGTTATATCGGGCAGTCTTATCCTGGACACATCTTGCGGTGTGAGGGGTTTAGCATTACTCAACTCGAGTATACCCGCGAACTAATGTGTTAAGGACAACTTGTTGAACCCGTGATTCGCCCTCGTCAAGTTATTTTGGTAGAGTTGTTTAGCATTAGTTCTTTACATATTATTTTCGATACATCTAACGTGCTTGTTCATTGTTGAAAGATCCCAACACCAACTCATATTTATAGCTTAACATATGGATCCAATTTAGGTTTATTCTTTGCGAAAAGGAAACCGCTTACTTAATTTTCGATTTGGAAACTCTCGATTAGCTCTGCCCGAGACTGATAAACTTTTATTATTATCCTTTAATTCATAGAGGGAAATAAGCGTAAGGCTGTCATATCCAGAATCTTGATTCCAACAGACGCCATTCATGTGCGATGATGAAGAGACGCCATTCCCAACGGATGCAAAAGCATCTATAAATAGCATCTCCCTTTGCTCGTTTATCATATCATCAAAAAACAATCTTTTTCTTCTTCTCTAAAAGCATCATCGTAACCTTGTCAGTGTGATTCTTGGTCGGGTCAAGAAGTACAATCCTTGGGTTCGATTACGGTGTTAGGGCTTCATTGAATCCCGAAGGCATAATTCGAGAGACCTGTTGTACTCGCCAAGTTAATTGAGAAAGGTCGAATTATTGTCTAAAAGAATCGAAAGAGCTTCATTTTTACTCATGCGATATGCGCGTATGCCATGCACCAAGTTCCCATTCTACACGGATTTATTTTTGGCGAGTTTTTCTTTAGAAAATTAATTCCAAAATTAATTCTTAAGAGTTCTATTTATGGTAAAATTCCTTTTACTTGTTTTTGAAGATAACCAAAACCTAACTTGATTTGCAAGTATTTCATCCTATAAATACAACTCGAAAATCTGCTTTTCAAAACACCGAAAAATTCTTCTTTTATTCTAGGGTTTTCTCCAGACGTTTTTATCTCCATCCCTTCTTTGAGTTCGAAGAGGGTAACTTGCGTTGTGCTAACTCAAGTTATATCGGGCGATCTTATCCTGGACACATCTTCGCTTGTGAGGGGTTTAGCATTACTCAACTCGAGTATACCCGCGAACTAATGTGTTAAGGACAACTTGTTGAACCTGGTGATTACGCCTCGTCAAGTTATTTTGGTAGAGTTGTTTCGCATTAGTTCTTTACATATTATTTTCGATACATCTAACGTCTTTGTTCATTGTTGCAAGATCCCAACACCAACTCATATTTATAGCTTAACATATGGATCCAATTTAGGTTTATTCTTGGAAAAGGAAACCGCTTACTTAATTTCGATTTCGGAAACTCTCGATTAGCTCTACGTGAGACTGATAAACTTTTATTATTATCCTTTAATTCATAGAGGAAATAAGCGAGTAAGTTGTCATATCCGAATCTTCGATTCCAACAGACGCCATTCATGTCTGATGATGAAGAGACGCCATTCCCAACGTATGCAAAAAGCATCTATAAATAGCATCTCCCTTTGCTCGTTTATCATATCATCAAAAAACAATCTGTTTTTCTTCTTCTCTAAAAGCATCATCAACCTTATACAAGTGTGATTCTTGGTCGGGTCAAGGAAGTACAATCCTTGAATTCGATTACGGTGTTAGGGCTTCATTGAATCTGAAGGCATAATTCGAGAGACCCGTTGTACTCGCCAAGTTAATTGAGAAAGGTCGAATTATTGTCTAAAAGAATCGAAAGAGCTTCATTTTTACTCATGCGATATGCGCGTATGCCATGCACCAAGTTCCTTTTCTACACGGATTTATTTTTTGGCGAGTTTTTTCTTTAGAAAATTAATTCCAAAATTAATTCTTAAGAGTTCTATTTATGGTAAAATTCCTTTTACTTGTTTTTTGAAGATAACCAAAACCTAACTTGATTTGCAAGTATTTCATCCTATAAATACAACTCGAAAATCTGTTTTCAAAACACCGAAAAATTCTTCTTTTATTCTAGGGTTTTCTCCGACGTTTTTATCTCCATCCCTGTTCTTGAGTTCGAAGAGGGGTAACTTGCGTTGTGCTAACTCAAGTTATATCGGGAGTCTTATCCTGGACACATCTTCGGGCTGTGAGGGGTTTAGCATTACTCAACTCGAGTATACCCGCGAACTAATGTGTTAAGGACAACTTGTTGAACCCGTGATTCCGCCCTCGTCAAGTTATTTTGGTAGAGTTGTTTCGCATTAGTTCTTTACATATTATTTTCGATACATCTAACGTGTTTGTTCATTGTTGCAAGATCCCAACACCAACTCATATTTATAGCTTAACATATGGATCCAATTTAGGTTTATTGGCCGGAAAAGGAAACCGCTTACTTAATTTCGATTTCGAAACTCTCGATTAGCTCTGCTGAGACCGATAAACTTTTATTATTATCCTTTAATTCATAGAGGGAAATAAGCGAAGTCGTCATATCCAGAATCTTCGATTCCAACACGCCATTCATGTCCGATGATGAAGAGACGCCATTCCCAACAGATGCAAAAGCATCTATAAATAGCATCTCCCTTTGCTCGTTTATCATATCATCAAAAAACAATCTGTTTTTCTTCTTCTCTAAAAGCATCATCAGAACCTTATACAGTGTGATTCTTGGTCGGGTCAAGGAAGTACAATCCTTGAATTCGATTACGGTGTTAGGGCTTCATTGAATCCACGAAGGCATAATTCGAGACCTGTTGTACTCGCCAAGTTAATTGAGAAAGGTCGAATTATTGTCTAAAAGAATCGAAAGAGCTTCATTTTTACTCATGCGATATGCGCGTATGCCATGCACCAAGTTCCTTTTCTACACGGATTTATTTTTGGCGAGTTTTTCTTTAGAAAATTAATTCCAAAATTAATTCTTAAGAGTTCTATTTATGGTAAAATTCCTTTTACTTGTTTTTTGAAGATAACCAAAACCTAACTTGATTTGCAAGTATTTCATCCTATAAATACAACTCGAAAATCTGTTTTCAAAACACCGAAAAATTCTTCTTTTATTCTAGGGTTTTCTCCAGACGTTTTTATCTCCATCCCTGTTGCTGAGTTCGAAGAGAGGGTAACTTGCGTTGTGCTAACTCAAGTTATATCGGGCAGTCTTATCCTGGACACATCTTCGCTGTGAGGGGTTTAGCATTACTCAACTCGAGTATACCCGCGAACTAATGTGTTAAGGACAACTTGTTGAAACTGTGATTCTGCCCTCGTCAAGTTATTTTGGTAGAGTTGTTTCGCATTAGTTCTTTACATATTATTTTCGATACATCTAACGTGCTGTTCATTGTTGCAAGATCCCAACACCAACTCATATTTATAGCTTAACATATGGATCCAATTTAGGTTTATTGATGGAAAAGGAAACCGCTTACTTAATTCTGATTTCGGAAACTCTCGATTAGCTCTGCCGGAGACTGATAAACTTTTATTATTATCCTTTAATTCATAGAGGAAATAAGAAGTGTCATATCCAGAATCTTCGATTCCAACGGGACGCCATTCATGTCGATGATGAAGAGACGCCATTCCCAACGGATGCAAAAGCATCTATAAATAGCATCTCCCTTTTTGCTCGTTTATCATATCATCAAAAACAATCTGCTTTTTCTTCTTCTCTAAAAGCATCATCGAACCTTATACGATGTGATTCTTGGTCGGGTCAAGGAAGTACAATCCTTGAATTCGATTACGGTGTTAGGGCTTCATTGAATCCTGAAGGCATAATTCGAGAGACCTGTTGTACTCGCCAAGTTAATTGAGAAAGGTCGAATTATTGTCTAAAAGAATCGAAAGAGCTTCATTTTTACTCATGCGATATGCGCGTATGCCATGCACCAAGTTCCTTTTCTACACGGATTTATTTTTGGCGAGTTTTTCTTTAGAAAATTAATTCCAAAATTAATTCTTAAGAGTTCTATTTATGGTAAAATTCCTTTTACTTGTTTTTGAAGATAACCAAAACCTAACTTGATTTGCAAGTATTTCATCCTATAAATACAACTCGAAAATCTGTTTTCAAAACACCGAAAAATTCTTCTTTTATTCTAGGGTTTTCTCCAGACGTTTTTATCTCCATCCTTCTTTGAGTTCGAAGAGAGGGTAACTTGCGTTGTGCTAACTCAAGTTATATCGGTCTTATCCTGGACACATCTTCGCTGTGAGGGGTTTAGCATTACTCAACTCGAGTACACCCGCGAACTAATGTGTTAAGGACAACTTGTTGAACCCGTGATTCCGCGCCTCGTCAAGTTATTTTGGTAGAGTTGTTTCGCATTAGTTCTTTACATATTATTTTCGATACATCTAACGTGCTGTTCATTGTTGCAAGATCCCAACACCAACTCATATTTATAGCTTAACATATGGATCCAATTTAGGTTTATTCTTTGGAAAAGGAAACCGCTTACTTAATTCTCGATTTCGGAAACTCTCGATTAGCTCACTGAGACCGATAAACTTTTATTATTATCCTTTAATTCATAGAGGGAAATAAGCAGAAGCTGTCATATCCAGAATCTTCGATTCCAACAGACGCCATTCATGTCTGATGATGAAGAGACGCCATTCCCAACAGATGCAAAAGCATCTATAAATAGCATCTCCCTTTGCTCGTTTATCATATCATCAAAAAACAATCTGTTTTTCTTCTTCTCTAAAAGCATCATCAGAACCTTATACAGTGTGATTCTTGGTCGGGTCAAGGAAGTACAATCCTTGAATTCGATTACGGTGTTAGGGCTTCATTGAATCCTGAAGGCATAATTCGAGAGACCTGTTGTACTCGCCAAGTTAATTGAGAAAGGTCGAATTATTGTCTAAAAGAATCGAAAGAGCTTCATTTTTACTCATGCGATATGCGCGTATGCCATGCACCAAGTTCCTTTTCTACACGGATTTATTTTTGGCGAGTTTTTCTTTAGAAAATTAATTCCAAAATTAATTCTTAAGAGTTCTATTTATGGTAAAATTCCTTTTACTTGTTTTTGAAGATAACCAAAACCTAACTTGATTTGCAAGTATTTCATCCTATAAATACAACTCAAAATCTGTTTTCAAAACACCGAAAAATTCTTCTTTTATTCTAGGGTTTTCTCCGGGCGTTTTTATCTCCATCCCGTTGCTTTGAGTTCGAAGAGGGTAACTTGCGTTGTGCTAACTCAAGTTATATCGGGCGTCTTATCCTGGACACATCTTCGCCGTGAGGGGTTTAGCATTACTCAACTCGAGTATACCCGCGAACTAATGTGTTAAGGACAACTTGTTGAACCCGTGATTACGCGCCTCGTCAAGTTATTTTGGTAGAGTTGTTTCGCATTAGTTCTTTACATATTATTTTCGATACATCTAACGTCTCGTTCATTGTTGAAAGATCCCAACACCAACTCATATTTATAGCTTAACATATGGATCCAATTTAGGTTTATTGCTGGAAAAGGAAACCGCTTACTTAATTCTCGATTTCGAAACTCTCGATTAGCTCTGTGGAGAGACCATAAACTTTTATTATTATCCTTTAATTCATAGAGGGAAATAAGCGTAGTGTCATATCCAGAATCTTCGATTCCAACGGGGACGCCATTCATGTTCGATGATGAAGAGACGCCATTCCCAACAGATGCAAAAGCATCTATAAATAGCATCTCCTTTGCTCGTTTATCATATCATCAAAAACAATCTGTTTTCTTCTTCTCTAAAAGCATCATTGAACCTTATACAAAGTGTGATTCTTGGTCGGGTCAAGGAAGTACAATCCTTGAATTCGATTACGGTGTTAGGGCTTCATTGAATCCCGAAGGCATAATTCGAGAGACCCGTTGTACTCGCCAAGTTAATTGAGAAAGGTCGAATTATTGTCTAAAAGAATCGAAAGAGCTTCATTTTTACTCATGCGATATGCGTATGCCATGCACCAAGTTCCTTTTCTACACGGATTTATTTTTGGCGAGTTTTCTTTAGAAAATTAATTCCAAAATTAATTCTTAAGAGTTCTATTTATGGTAAAATTCCTTTTACTTGTTTTTGAAGATAACCAAAACCTAACTTGATTTGCAAGTATTTCATCCTATAAATACAACTCGAAAATCTGTTTTCAAAACACCGAAAAATTCTTCTTTTTATTCTAGGGTTTTCTCCGGACGTTTTTATCTCCATCCCCGTTCGCCGAGTTCGAAGAGAGGGTAACTTGCGTTGTGCTAACTCAAGTTATATCGGGCAGTCTTATCCTGGACACATCTTCGCTGTGAGGGGTTTAGCATTACTCAACTCGAGTATACCCGCGAACTAATGTGTTAAGGACAACTTGTTGAACCCGTGATTCTGCGCCCTCGTCAAGTTATTTTGGTAGAGTTGTTTCGCATTAGTTCTTTACATATTATTTTCGATACATCTAACGTGCTGTTCATTGTTGCAAGATCCCAACACCAACTCATATTTATAGCTTAACATATGGATCCAATTTAGGTTTATTGCTGGAAAAGGAAACCGCTTACTTAATTCTGATTTCGGAAACTCTCGATTAGCTCTGCCGGAGACTGATAAACTTTTATTATTATCCTTTAATTCATAAAGGGAAATAAGCAGAAGTCTGTCATATCCGAATCTTCGATTCCAACAGGACGCCATTCATGTCGATGATGAAGAGACGCCATTCCCAACAGATGCAAAAGCATCTATAAATAGCATCTCCCTTTGCTCGTTTATCATATCATCAAAAAACAATCTGTTTTTCTTCTTCTCTAAAAGCATCATCGAACCTTATACAGTGTGATTCTTGGTCGGGTCAAGGGGAAGTACAATCCTTGAATTCGATTACGGTGTTAGGGCTTCATTGAATCTCGAAGGCATAATTCGAGAGACCCGTTGTACTCGCCAAGTTAATTGAGAAAGGTCGAATTATTGTCTAAAAGAATCGAAAGAGCTTCATTTTTACTCATGCGATATGCGCGTATGCCATGCACCAAGTTCCTTTTCTACCGGATTTATTTTTTTGAGTTTTTCTTTAGAAAATTAATTCCAAAATTAATTCTTAAGAGTTCTATTTATGGTAAAATTCCTTTTACTTGTTTTTGAAGATAACCAAAACCTAACTTGATTTGCAAGTATTTCATCCTATAAATACAACTCGAAAATCTTTTCAAAACACCGAAAAATTCTTCTTTTATTCTAGGGTTTTCTCCGACGTTTTTATCTCCATCCTGTTCTTTGAGTTCGAAGAGAGGGTAACTTGCGTTGTGCTAACTCAAGTTATATCGGGCAGTCTTATCCCGGACACATCTTCGCTGTGAGGGGTTTAGCATTACTCAACTCGAGTATACCCGCGAACTAATGTGTTAAGGACAACTTGTTGAACCTGTGATTCTGCCCTCGTCAAGTTATTTCGGTAGAGTTGTTTCGCATTAGTTCGTTACATATTATTTTCGATACATCTAACGTGCTGTTCATTGTTGCAAGATCCCAACACCAACTCATATTTATAGCTTAACATATGGATCCAATTTAGGTTTATTGCTGGAAAGGAAACCGCTTACTTAATTCTGATTTCGGAAACTCTCGATTAGCTCTGCCGGAGACTGATAAACTTTTATTATTATCCTTTAATTCATAGAGGAAATAAGCGGAAAGTCACATATCCGAATCTTCGATTCCAACAGACGCCATTCATGTCGATGATGAAGAGACGCTTATTCCCAACGGATGCAAAAGCATCTATAAATAGCATCTCCCTTTGCTCGTTTATCATATCATCAAAAAACAATCTGTTTTTCTTCTTCTCTAAAAGCATCATCGAACCTTATACAAGTGTGATTCTTGGTCTGGTCAAGGAAGTACAATCCTTGAATTCGATTACGGTGTTAGGGCTTCATTGAATCCTGAAGGCATAATTCAAGAGACCCGTTGTACTCGCCAAGTTAATTGAGAAAGGTCGAATTATTGTCTAAAAGAATCGAAAGAGCTTCATTTTTACTCATGCGATATGCGCGTATGCCATGCACCAAGTTCCTTTTCTACACGGATTTATTTTTTTAAGAGTTTTTCTTTAGAAAATTAATTCCAAAATTAATTCTTAAGAGTTCTATTTATGGTAAAATTCCTTTTACTTGTTTTTGAAGATAACCAAAACCTAACTTGATTTGCAAGTATTTCATCCTATAAATACAACTCGAAAATCTGCTTTCAAAACACCGAAAAATTCTTCTTTTATTCTAGGGTTTTCTCCGGACGTTTTTATCTCCATCCCCGTTGCTTGAGTTCGAAGAGAGGGTAACTTGCGTTGTGCTAACTCAAGTTATATCCGGGCGTCTTATCCTGGACACATCTTCGCTGTGAGGGGTTTAGCATTACTCAACTCGAGTATACCCGCGAACTAATGTGTTAAGGACAACTTGTTGAACCCGTGATTCCGCCCTCGTCAAGTTATTTTGGTAGAGTTGTTTCGCATTAGTTCTTTACATATTATTTTCGATACATCTAACGTCTTTGTTCATTGTTGCAAGATCCCAACACCAACTCATATTTATAGCTTAACATATGGATCCAATTTAGGTTTATTGCTGGAAAAGGAAACCGCTACTTAATTCGATTTCTAAACTCTCGATTAGCTCACGTGAGACTCGATAAACTTTTATTATTATCCTTTAATTCATAGAGGGAAATAAGCGTAAGTCTGTCATATCCGAATCTTCGATTCCAACAGACGCCATTCATGTATGATGATGAAGAGACGCCATTCCCAACGGATGCAAAAGCATCTATAAATAGCATCTCCCTTTGCTCGTTTATCATATCATCAAAAAACAACTGCTTTTTCTTCTTCTCTAAAAGCATCATCGAACCTTATACAGTGTGATTCTTGGTCGGGTCAAGGAAGTACAATCCTTGAATTCGATTACGGTGTTAGGGCTTCATTGAATCCTGAAGGCATAATTCGAGAGACCTGTTGTACTCGCCAAGTTAATTGAGAAAGGTCGAATTATTGTCTAAAAGAATCGAAAGAGCTTCATTTTTACTCATGCGATATGCGCGTATGCCATGCACCAAGTTCCTTTTCTACACGGATTTATTTTTGGCGAGTTTTTCTTTAGAAAATTAATTCCAAAATTAATTCTTAAGAGTTCTATTTATGGTAAAATTCCTTTTACTTGTTTTTGAAGATAACCAAAACCTAACTTGATTTGCAAGTATTTCATCCTATAAATACAACTCGAAAATCTGTTTTCAAAACACCGAAAAATTCTTCTTTTATTCAAGGGTTTTCTCCCGGACGTTTTTATCTCCATCCCCGTTCTTTGAGTTCGAAGAGAGGGTAACTTGCGTTGTGCTAACTCAAGTTATATCGGGCGATCTTATCCTGGACACATCTTCGCTGTGAGGGGTTTAGCATTACTCAACTCGAGTATACCCGCGAACTAATGTGTTAAGGACAACTTGTTGAACCCGTGATTCTCGCCTCGTCAAGTTATTTTGGTAGAGTTGTTTCGCATTAGTTCTTTACATATTATTTTCGATACATCTAACGTGTCGTTCATTGTTGCAAGATCCCAACACCAACTCATATTTATAGCTTAACATATGGATCCAATTTAGGTTTATTGATGGAAAAGGAAACCGCTTACTTAATTCTCGATTTCTAAACTCTCGATTAGCTCTGCTGAGACCGATAAACTTTTATTATTATCCTTTAATTCATAGAGGGAAATAAGCGTAAGTCTGTCATATCCGAATCTTCGATTCCAACAATGGACGCCATTCATGTCATGATGATGAAGAGACGCCATTCCCAACCGTATGCAAAAGCATCTATAAATAGCATCTCCCTTTGCTCGTTTATCATATCATCAAAAAACAACTGCTTTTTCTTCTTCTCTAAAAGCATCATCAACCTTATACAGTGTGATTCTTGGTCGGGTCAAGGAAGTACAATCCTTGAATTCGATTACGGTGTTAGGGCTTCATTGAATCCTCGAAGGCATAATTCGAGAGACTGTTGTACTCGCCAAGTTAATTGGGAAAGGTCGAATTATTGTCTAAAAGAATCGAAAGAGCCTTGAAGTCAGGGGTACACCATTGTTTTGTTTCTGTGTTTTTTTTCATCCTCTTGTTTTTAACCCAATTCCAACACATAAGAATCGTCTGTGAATGTGAAGCTCCGTATAATCTTTTCACCAAATTTACATTGTTCATCGACCCAATAATGCATGATTAAACTATATGTAACGCTGAAGATGTATGATCAAATTGGGCATTTTTTTCTGATTGTGAGGATAACTAATTGTGAAACTAGAAATTAGCACAGATTTAGTTGTAAGATGAGCACAGTCGACCAAAAATGTTACCGAGAAATATCGTAGGAAAACAAAAATACTATGCCCTTATTAGACTGCCTGTTTGCAAGAAAAGAAGTTCGGGGAGTGTCAGAAAATGAAATCTATCTCTGAACATCATCTTCCTCATCCTTGCTCCAGTATGTCTCTAAGATATAGACAGACATATCGTAGATATCCTTATTGTCATGGTTTTGCAGAGCTTCTATTTTATCTAAACCTCCACAATAATCAATCATCTCTGCATAGATATTGCCTCCATGAGTCTTTCCCAACTCGTTATCAGATTCACCAACCCTCAGGATGTTCTCAAGGCCTTTCAGGCATACCATCACAATTCTAGAATCTGTGGATGTCAAAAGATCGCAGAGTGGGTTTATGCATCCTTGCTCCACTAGATATCTACAGGAACAAAATTGTTAGAATTAGGTGTCAAACAATTGGAGGTCAATCAAGATAATGCGACTATGGAATGTTTAATGTTTCCCTCCCTTTGTCGATTGCTATGAGACATATTGGTAGGTTTCCTTGACTGAACCTGTGAATTATCACAAGATCACCCTACTCCTTTCAGGCGTAGTTTCAGAGGAAGTTCATATATATGTTGGGGAGGATCAAGTGATAAAGGTTTGTCAAAGTCTTTGAGAATTATTTTTGGCTCCAGCCCGACTAAATCACTTTTGCTGTTTTTATTGATACTGATGCAGGTATAGTTTGATGTGTATATGGTCAATCTGGGTATATAAAAAGAATGAGGAAAAGAAGTACATACCGGATGTGCTCATGTTCTGCTCCGGTGGAAGCATTGGTGATAGCCCATGCAGCTTCCTTCTTGATCTCAAATTCTTCATGCCGGAGAAGATGCACTACAGGTCCAATGATCTTAGCTTCAATAACAGCCTGTTCCATATACATGTGATCTAAGTTTCATTACAAACAATGTCATAAACCACGTAAAGTAATCGATGCACCACTGTGTATAACTATGAATATGCTGTTTATCATTTGATCCCAAAATTAACGTGCTACTAGTAAACAAACATTTCCACTGAATAAATTAGTGTTATACGACAAGCATAAGTTGATCATAAAATCCTTTGGCATTCATATATGCATAATGGGTGTATCTTGAAATTTCCAAACAGGTTAAAATAACAGTGACTTGACCTGTATCTGACCAACATTTCCAGCAGTGATATTTGAGATGGCCCAACAGGTTTCTCTCTTGATGTTTTTGCCGTAATTTTGAGTCAGAAGTTGATGGAAACAAGAAAGCACTTGATTGTCAATTACGACCTGAAAACAAACAAGATGGTCAAAAAGATTAGACCATACTCTCTAAGCAAACAAAAAATTTCAAAAAGAGATGATGCTACAAGAGCATGCCACCAAATGCACAGAAACACATAGACACATAATTTGACAAGCTTCAAACTGGCAAACACAGTTTGAATGGCCTTCTACCACCGGATGAAATTAAATTAAACTAACACAGTATCCAACCAATCAACTGTACTGAAGACTCCCACATAAAGCTGTAGCACCATAGACCTTTGATAATTACCTGAGTCTGTTCATCATCACCCGTAACAATGTTTCCAATGGTTCGAAGAGATGGTGTATAAACTGTAGGAGATGGATGACTGAGAGAAGTAAATCGTATCAGTAGTAGCCAAAGAGGAAGCAAAAAAGAACGAGCTTCTTAGAACAACCACTTCAATGGCTAATTCACGGATTATTGTTTCACAAAAGGAGCATGTGTTTCAGAATAGATTCTCTTACAGTAAAAGATCCACAAGTCGTGGACAGACTCCCGTGTCAATCACAGCCTGGATCTTGTCATCTGTGCCATTAGAGATATACGACAGTGTCCGGCAAGCAGATGTAAGAATTTCTTCATCAGTTGAGTGGATAAGGTGCCGAAGAGCTGGCAAAACAAGCTTGACCTGATAAAAAGTAAAGAAAAAACAATAGCTAAAGATACAAGTAAAGAAAGTAACAGTATTAAATGTAAGCACAAAATTAAGACAAGCAAAGAATTCAACAACTACCCCCCTGACCTGCTCAAATGGTACTGCTGGCTCGCCACGGCACAAGTTGGATAAAGTCCATGAAGCAGTCCTCCGCATAGATAGTTTTGAGAGCTTTTCAAAGTGAGATAGCAGTGGCAACAGTGGATCATGAGAAAGAACAAAATCTCTACAGCTTGCCGAGTCACCAGCAACGTTACCCAATGCCCACACAGCCTGTTGATTACATATAAAACAAAAACCTAATTGGCCCTGTATAATTTCTGGATCTATGACTAAGAAGTAAGTTTATAGTAAAAAGCTAAGATACGGGTGTAGACCTGTTCACAAACATCAGCACTCCCAGAGCTAAGAATTTTCACTAGCAGTGGAACAGCACCATGGTTAATCAAAGTTAGTGTATGCTCCGAAGTGCCTGATGCAACATTTGTCAAAGCCCAAGCTGCCTCAAACTGCTCAGAACAAATAAATAAGCTTTAGACAAGATTAGACAACAAATTTGCATCACTTAGAATAAGCTAGTGAAAGAAGAAATACATGTAAGTGGTTCATACTTGGAGTTGAGGCATATCATGCCTTGCAAGAAATTCCACGAACCGTGGGACAACACCTGCCTTAACTACCTCATCAATCGGTGGATCACACTCTGCATAAATATGTAAATCAAATTTAAACCCATGAAGCAAGTGAGTAGGTTGCGAAAGAAAAAAATTGGGATACACACTTGTATAGAACTTTATCTTAGAGTTACATACCAAGCGACAAAAGCCTCCTATATGCAGTGGTCGACTCCAACTGTGCTTCTGGACAATCAGACCATATGTCTTCTATCATTGTCCAGATTTTTACCAGCTGTCAACAGAAAACAAGACATTCAATTACCAAACTGTAAAGATCACGAGTCTACTTATCTCAATCCGAATGCAGCAACAAAACATATACTATTAAAGCACCTCAGATTCACTAAAAGATTGCTCACATCCAATAATTTCACAATATTGTTTTCATATGTAATCAATTTTAGGAGTTTCAGCTGACTAACACAACAAGGTTTATAATAACCAAGACCAACAATGTTTTATGGACAGCGCCACGGGACGCCAAACACACTAAACAGCATTAAACATGTTACACTAGTGCAGTAAGGCCAGTGGCCTCTGTGTTATTAGGAACTCATCCTAGTGTTTTAAACATCCTAATGAGTAAGTAATGAAGTTATGAAATGTCAAAGACGTAATTAGGAAAACCATTTCACACATTAGTCCAGATATTTCGAAAGTAAGAAATCTTATACCAGCATGTAAAATACTTCCTCATACCTAATTTCTCAACATAATCCACAGAATCACAACTTAATCAGTACTAATACCACATTTACATGCTAATGACCTAATTAATCTCCAAATGCTTTCATTTCTCACTCAATTTTTTTTACAGAAGGACCAAACATAGACAGATTCATGCACACAATTTAAATTAAAAACTCATTAAAATCCAAATTATTTCTTGTAAAGTTCTATTTCCTTAGAAAAAAAATCCTGAGATTCTCTTAAAATACTAGAACGAGACTCAAACCAGAAACGAAAAGCAGAGCAAATGTAAAATCAGAATCATCAGTTTGAGATTCTAATTTCTAAAGAAAAGAATATCGTGATTTAACAAATTTTACCTGATTAGCACGATCAGTAATCGCACAACCTTGTTCATCTTGTTGCTGATTACCATCGGAACGAAAACCAGAATAAGAAAAAGTAGTAAGAAGAGAAGGTTGTTGTTCTCTTCGTTTCTTGTTAAGATTATCTTCTCTTTTGCTCTTCCGGATCTCAACCATATTATCTTCTCTTCTTCTTCTTCCGCCTTCAACATCCACTGCATTTTTATACGATTTTTTCCTCATCATCTCCCTCCTACCGGCGCCACTTCCAACCGCCGTAGTTGGTGGTCTCAGTGACATTTTCGCTCACTGCTTCTCTCTCTGAAACTATCTGAAGAATGTTGCAAATGAGGGTTTTGAGAGCGAAGAAAAGAAAGAGAGTACTAGAAGTACTGAAATCTGATATCTGTAGCAGTGGAGGTGGAAACGGTTTCGTGCACGAGTAGTACTAATTTAGGAGCGAAGAAACAAACAGACAAAATTGGGTCTGGTCATTTTATTTGTTCAAAATTATGTCCTTACTTTTTATTTCTTATTTTCTTATTGTCGAGGAGTAGCCCCTAGTACTATACATATTTACATCATTGAGTCCTTTTATTAAATAAAATCCAAAAAGGTGCATCATTTAAGCATGAATTGTTGCTGGTGGGGTTCCGGTTTATTAGGAACGCCTAATTGGGGATATGAAAACTAATTGGGGATATAACTAAATGACAAAATAGGGATCCAAATATCCTAGCTGGGTTACCCCTTATATAATTAAATTATTAATTCCTAATCTAACCCTCCATAATCATAATTAGTAATTAATCCTGATTAGTAAAATATTAATGATTTGGGGGATATAATTTGTGTATTTATGTTTATTTGAATTTGTGTGGGTTAGTTGAGAGTAGAATGAGGGAAAAAAATTTGAGTAGAATTTTTTTTTTTTTTGAAAATGGAAGATGATTGTGATGAGAGACTTGCAGCTTCTGAATCTTTAACTCAATTACAACAACAATCATATCTTCAATCTTCGATTAATGATAACAACTCACAATTGAGTGGAATTTTTTTTTTTGAAAATGGAAGATGATTGTGATGAGAGAATTACCGCTAATAAGAGGTTGAAAAATTGATTTTCTTCTTTGAATCCACCATTGTTGCAGCTGAAAAGCTTGGTGCCGGCATGGTATTCAACCAAAAACCCATGCGGGCAATTTCTGGTTTTGATCTTCAGAATGTTGATTTTTTTCTGGTTTTGAACAGGTACCGGCATGGTAATCTAGTTTTCGAGCATGCCGGTACATGTTCCGGCATGTCTTATTGCTTAAATATCTATGCCGGAACAGGATGAAAAGTATCCAGAATGTTGTTTTTTTCACTTGACTACCTAGCATTGATAGGAAATTCTCGAAACATGCCGTATCATGTTCAAGCATATGGTCTTCATCAATTCCGCATGGTCTTCATCACTTCCGTTTTGAATTTTTTCTCGGTATTAATTAGTCCACCTCGGCATGGTCGGGTGATATGAAGACCATGCCGTATTGTTTTCCCAAGCATACCATGTTGCTTTATTTTCTATGCCTAAGTGGACCGATAAATACCAGAAAAATTCAAAACGGAAGTGATGAAGACCATGCCGGAATTGATGAAGACCATATGCCGAACATGATACCTTTATGGTCTTCATCAATTCCGCATGGTCATCATCGATTTGACATGATCTTCATCACTTCCGAATAAAAAAAAATTGGTTTCCAAAGTGAGGAGAAGAGAATTTGATATAGAGTGGGGAGAGTTTAGAATTTGAAAGGTCATCATCACTTTCGGATGATCTTCATCACTTCCGAATAAAAAAAATTGGTTTCCAAAGTGAGGAGAAGAGAATTTGATATAGAGTGGGGAGAGTTTAGAATTTGAAAGGGAATGGGAAATATTTGGGTTTCAAAGTTCCACCCCTAAATAAGATTAATAAGAAGTGGAGATGGAAATGGGGGATATGATTTTGTTTTTTGATTTTAAGTTTTTGATTTTTATTTTGTGGGAAGGGTATTTTAGTATTTTCGCCCCCAAAAGTCACCCCTTAGCACACACCATGGGTTGGGGGAAGTAATTCATATCCCCCAATTAGTTTTCATATCCCCCAATTACACGTTCTTTATTAGGTCTAGGAAGCAATCAAAATTTATACTCCTTCCATCCTAGTATACTTGCTGTAGTAAGAGCAATTCCTAGGGGATGAACAAACTTAGAGTTTGTTCATGTTGCTCCCACTATGGAATGAACAAACTTGAAAAACGGATGTTCAAATGAAAAAATCTGATGGTTTGAACATCGAGATGGAACAACCAACAAGTGCGTCCGTGGTAAGGACGCGCGCTCTTTCCAAAACGCTGGCGTTTGTGCTTCAACGCGTCCATGCCGGTGACGCCCGCAACTTTCTCGGTGACGCCGCGACTTTCTCACCGACGCCCACAACTTTCCCCGATTATTTTACTAATTTTTTATCTTATTTTATCTCATTTTATCTCACTTTATCCTATTTTATCTCACCTAAATATTATATTTTATTTTTCATCTTTATTCTACAAAACATTTTATATTAAAAAGAAATACTAGTGGGGCCCTAGAAAACCAAATCTGTTCATGTTTCCTGAACGTGGATGAACAAACTAAAATATTTGTTCATTCCCATAGGAAATGCTCTAAGGTTTTACAAGGAGATTAAAAATATTTAAAAGAATACAGTATAACTTCTATAAAACTGAGACAAGGAAAATTATTATCTTAGAGTGATATTATATTATTGATAATATGATAAATTATTACTTTATATATATATTTTTTAAATTATATACTTAAGAATCATACAAAATCTTGGTTGGTAACCTAGCAATAAGCTGGGCTCCAACACATTTTTGAATAACAGTCTATGAAAAATAAAACTACCAAAACCACTAGTAGCATCATTATAACTAGACAATTTTTCAGACGCTTAAAAAAACACAAAGTATCTTCACCGGTTCTCCTAAAGTAGAGAAGGCTAAAACACCCAGACCGTAGCCATGTGAAACACATTTTTCCAAGTATTTAGTGCGAAACAACACTCGAAATAGCTTTTCCTGGTACGAAAAAACGAGTTCCTTCGCCGGTGAAAGGCGAGACAACCGTGACATCCATGCAAACATTTTTCCCATTGTCCCAGATTAGAACAAGGATATCAGCTGGGCGTAAATCCTTGTCATTATCAGACAGAAACCCCAGAGAAACTTCCTTACGCGCAGGCACACCATCTTTGTAACAAATGTCATCGGTTACATCACGTACAAGATCATGTCGAAACTTAAGTCCAACATCCTTAGCACAATGAAGCGCGTGGTCACCAAAGATATCCATAGATCTGTTATAGCTTGAGCATAAACCATTCTCAACAAACAGTGGGATGCCAAGGTGATAGCAAAGAACAACTATGACTGTCTTGGCCTGAGACATTGATTAAGCCCACTAATTGGCACGGCTAATAAATATTTCTGCGCGTGTTTAACACGGTTACACTGCCACAAAATGGAATCTCTTGCAGACATAAAAAATTAGTTGGGGATTTGCTTCTTAACTGCATCAAAATATGTAACTGCCAGGGAGTGCATGGAAGGGGGGGGGGGACAGTATCATTGACACAATACGTAGAAGGTAGTCCACATACCTGGATAAAGTTTTGAAGAGCCAACTGATAAGCAGAACCTTTGATTGCTGAGAATAAGTTACCAAGGATCATCTTTTTGCACCGAGCGCCTGCGCGCTCGAAGCGGGATAACAAATAGGTGCGAGTGTCCGTCATGGTATAAATACCAATGCCACCATCTTTGATATGCAAAGTACCTAATCTCTGCTGTAATGGCCAAAACCCCGCGCCATCACCAGTGACTAAAAGTCTCAAGTACTTGAACAAATGGTCATCAAAAAGATCAGTGGCTTGATGTAGGGTTGTAGGATTGGTAGTTCGCATTGCAAAATATAGTCCTGGACATACCGGTGCAATTGCGAAGTAATAACATCTCACTCTGAGGATCCTTGAGTTTTTTGATGGCATACATAAGTTGAACGGTCTTGTTCACCCTGCTTAGCATCATATCACTAATAAAGTTCAAATCCAAACTCACAGTTCCCCCAAAATTTAACACCATTAGTAGGTCTACCAATATCGTGGGGGTGGGGGGATACACCATCATCAGTACTTCTGGGATCAACAGAAGGCCAAAACCTCCATTTTCTTTACATTGAGATGTAAACCCCTACCTGGTCATTCAGTTTCTATTATGCTCAAAGCTTTGTCCACCTCAAGTGTATCACCAAAATTTGTACGATCATCTAAGTACTAGGCGTGCAAGTCGAGCTTGCAACTGGAAGCAATAGACTTTACCAAGGGATAAAGTGTCAAAGAAAACAACAAGGGACCAGAGGATCACCCTGCTGGACACCGAGTACATAAGACAAAATAAATTGGTCATAGTAAAGTATGGCATGCCACATATAACAAAATTCTACCCAGTGAGAAATACTTGGACAATGAAGTTGAACCTCCTTGATGAGTTGAGATTTGCTCACCATGTTAAACGCATTAGAGAATTCAATGATAAACATTGACATCTTGTCAGAGTGACCTTTCAGCTCAAGAAGGCCATTTACAACATGTAAAATACCTTCACCCCCAGTTGGCACACCCACACCGAATTGGTAATCATCTAAATACGATTTCATGTACTTACCAACGGAGAAAGCAGCCACTTTAGAGACCAATCTACGCCAAACCGTATCGACCGCAATGGGTCTAATTCCTCCACCAGATTTAAGTAACGATGTTAAGGGTGTACTAACTATGAACTCTCCCAAGCCACTAGGGCAGTTTCCTGCCAAACCAAAGGTTGACAACCCATGTAATTGAAGAAAGTAAATCGTCTGCAATTGTCGTTGCTTCCCCACTCAACACATCAACCAAATGTTGTGCACGTAAGCCATCTCGGCCACATGATGTGACTTTTGGGAAGCTCTTGATAGCTCCAAGGACTTCCCGTGAATCTACAACAACTAGATCAACCGTGATAGCATCGCAAGGGAAGGCAGGTGGAGGTGCAACATGGTGTTATTCCTACAGTTCAGAGTATGTTGCTTAGTTACAGGAAGCAACTCCGCTTGAATACATTACACTGATTGCCGCAGTAAAAACAAATAATTTTCTTCCGGCAGGCCGTCAGATTAGCTAATACCTGCTTCTTATTATCAGCTTTCTTAATCCCATTGCGAATAGGCAGCTGTAATATTTTGTCCGCCAAAACGAAACATACATTGGGAAACAACACTCGAAGAGCCACATACCTGTATCATTGACACAATACGTAGAAGGTAGTCCACATACCTGGATAAAGTTCTGAAGAGCCAACTGATAAGCAGAACCTTTGATTGTTGAGAATAAGTTACCAAGGATCATCTTTTGCACCGAAGCAGTCTGGCTCTGAGAAGCAGGATAGCAGTAGGTGTGAGTGTCCGTCATGGTATAAATACCAAGGCCACCATCTTTGATATGCAAAGTAGCTAATCTATGCTTTAATAGCCAAAAGCCCGCGCCATCACCAGTGACTAAAAGTCTCAAGTGCTTTAAAAAATGGTCATCAAAAAGATCAGTGGCTTGATGTAGGGCTGTAGGATTGGTAGTTCACATTGCAAAATATAATCTGGACATACCGGTGCAATTGCGAAGAATAACATCTCACTCTGAGGATCCTTGAGTTTTTTGATGGCATACATAAGTTGAACGGTCTTGTTCACCCTGCTTAGCATCATATCACTAATAAAGTTCAAATCCAAACTCACAGTTCCACCAAAAATTTAACACCATTAGTAGGTACCAATATTGTGGTGTGTGTGTGTGTGGTGGTGGGGGGGGGGGGGGGATACACCATCATCAGTACTTCTGGGATCAACAGAAGGCCAAAAAACCTCCATTTTCTTTACATTGAGATGTAAACCCCTACTTGGTCCTTCAGTTTCTATTATGCTCAAAGCTTTGTCCGCCTCAAGTGTATCTCCAAAATTTGTACCATCATCTAAGTACCAGGCGTGCAAGTCGAGCTTGCAACTGGAAGCAATAGACTTTACCAAGGGATAAAGTGTCAAAGAAAACAACAAGGGACCGAGAGGATCACCCTGCTGGACACCGAGTGCAGAAGACAAAATAAATTGGTCATAGTAAAGTATGGCATGCCGCATATAACAAAATTCTACCCAGTGAGAAATACCTGGACAATGAAGTTGAACCTCCTTGATGAGTTGAGATTTGCTCACCATGTTGAACGCATTAGAGAATTCAATGATAAACATTGACATCTTGTCAGAGTGACCTTTCAGCTCAAGAAGGCCATTTACAACATGTAAAATACTCTCACCCCCAGCTGGCACACCCACACCGAATTGGTAATCACCTAAATACGATTTAATGTCCTTACCAACGGAGAAAGCAGCCACTTTAGAGACCAATCTACGCCAAACCGTACCGACCGCAATGGGTCTAATTCCTCCACCAGATTTAAGTAACGATGTTAAGGGTACACTAACTATGAACTCTCCCAAGCCACCAGGGAAGTTTCCTGCCAAACCAAAGGTTGACAACCCATGTAATTGAAGAAAGTAAATCGTCCGCAATTGCCGTTGCTTCCCCACTCAACACATCAACCAAATGTTGTGCACGTAAGCCATCTCGGCCACATGATGTGACTTTTGGGAAGCTCTTGATAGCTCCAAGGACTGCCCGTGAATCTACAACAACTAGATCAACCGTGACAGCATCGCAAGGGAAGGCAGGTGGAGGTGCAGCATGGTGTTCTTCCTGCAGTTCAGAGTATGTTGCTTCGTTACAGGAAGAAACTCCGCTTGAATACATTACCCTGATTGCCGCAGCAAAAACAAATAATTTTCTTCCGGCAGGCCGTCAGATTAGCTAATCCCTGCTTCTTATTATTTGCTTTCTTAATCCCATTGCGAATAGGCTGCTGCAATATTTTTTCAGCCAAAACGAAACATACAAGGGGGAAATAATACTGTGTAGGTTTGGAGGTTGTAATAATACTCGTAGGTTTGGAGGTTATAATAATACTCGTACGTTAAGTAAAATATCGACTAGTTTTTTAAAAGTATTATATTATTAACTAAGTGCAATATAAATACAAGCATTCCAAGTATTAATCACACTTCAATACTACTTCTTGTTGTTTGGTATCAACTCTATTCAACCTTGTGATAGAGTAAAGGATTCAAAGTTGTTTGGTACCAACTCTATTCAACCTTGTGATATAAGTTAGACAAAGGCTCTTATGTTTACCCAATTAAACTCCTTTTTCGGGTCAAGATCAATCTATTCAATAAGTACGGAAATATTTAAATCTAGATTCGCACTCAATCAATATAGAGAAACTATAGAGAGTGATGATCTTCCACAACTAAATAATCAATATGATTCTAGTTGGATCCCAGCCGATCAAGGTTTGTCCAATCAAAGTTCACAAGATACGAAAACTAATAAGAAATCTTCTTCTTCGTCTTCAAATCTTCTTTAACCTTCAAAGTACCTACACAACAAACACTTGAATCTCTTGTGATAAATCTCACACATAATGAAGTCTGTTAACAATGGATTATCACAAGATGTCTTTAGATCTACAAACAGTTCTAAAGATCACGTCGATACTTTGATCTAGTTTGAGTGACCCTTATGTCAGAAGAGAGGGATCTCAAGAATAATCAAACTAGGTGCAATCAAAGTTACAACAACCATTAGTCAATCAAATCAATAATCTAAAAATAAAATAAACACGCAATTATCTAGTTTCCCACCAACGGTACTCGTAGAGCTTCTTGATCCCACATATGTCTTTAAACGAGCGGTCGTAAGAGATTTCGCCTAATTAAGGTACTTTCCTCTCCAAATAGGCGGCTCCACAAGAAAAACAAAAATGAAGTTTTCCTAGCTCTTAGGATCGTTTGCTAGAAATGCAAACTTTGGTATTTATAGACCAAGGTTGTTTGGACATCAAGGATTTTCCAAAACCGAAATATTCTTAAGATATGCAATGAATAGAAAAATTCGGTTTTCATAATTCCAATAAATGTGTGTCTAATATTCTCGAAATCTCTCAATAGAAAATCTCTAATTAGTAAATGTACATTACTAATTTTTATATTCTAGAGATATGCTTTAATTGCTAGTAATTAAAACATATAAAATAAAATATCTTAATTAAAAGATCTTTAATTTATTTCGGCTAAGGATCACCTTGACTATCAAGGAATATCCTTGAACAATAAATGATAAGAGTGAATGCACATGTTCAAAGTATGTTGACATTTTTTCAATACAAGTCCTTATTTCATATTCACATAGGATTTGTATTCTTGCAATCGGTTCTACCACACTTTGTTAGAGCACTGCTCGGTCGAACTCATATGCGTTGCTATCTCAAACATGTTTGTCAATGTTAGTGATCAAAACTATAAGTCTTAATTTCTAGTCTACTATAGCTAAGTCTCGGACTAGGATAGAAAGTGTAGTTGAGCTCAAGAACTCCATGGCGATCATCATACAAGACGAAGAACTACTCAAGGAACTGGTGGAACGTCACCGACTAAAAGGTATGTGGAGACTTGAACTTATCTATCACTCAAAAGTCTATCTACTCTATCTCCTATCTTGAGACAAAAGTCGTTTTGCTATATATACTTTGATTATACACATTTGCTATTTCGAGCCCAGTTTATCTCGCCTATCTATTTCTCGAAATATGTGTTGGTGGTAGGCTTGGGAAGTGGTCTGTTTTTGCCTACAAATTAAACCGCAAGTGCACGGTGTCTACTATGCAGAACTGGGCAAATACGGGTCGAACCACAGAGACTTGTGGTGCTGTATGTTGATCAAAGGCTTTGCTTACTGATTTCTAGAAGTGACAGAAATATTTGGTGTGTGTCGATACGACTGAGTTGGTTGTATTGTGACAATGAACTAAGTTGTAAAAGCGAATTGTAAAAAGGTTGCTGAGAATACTAGGGTGATTGAATCAACCCTCTAGTTCTAAGCTAAGGCAAGGCAGTTTCTTATTGTGTCTTGAACCTTCCCTTGAAGGCCTCAGGTGGATTTGTGGTTAGCTAATTCACTAATTCTCCCCCTAGTATAGGATGTCTTTCTACGCACAACCTATCACAGATTATTTGATGCATTAACTAATTATTGATCCTAATCATAGTTTAAGCACATCAAGAACAATATGAACACTTTGCATATATTAGCATAAGAAATAGGGGTTTCATCAACACCCTAGCAATTAAATTAGAACATGACTAAAACACAAATTAAACTCTTATTGGTGCTCACAGCTAGCCCCAGGGCATGAGCTGAAACAAACATTCATAAGCCCTATTTATACATGCAAAAATACCAAACCCTAGTTCTCTTTGAAACAGAAAATAAATGCAAACCCATTCTCCAATCGCCTCGAATCGCTGTCCCCTTTGTGATTTGGCTCTCGCAACTCCCTCAATTGATTTGATGTGACAAAACCCTAACCCTAGTTCTTCCTATCTCCAACTTAGCTTCTAGGTAAGAGGCTATGAGAGAGATAGAGAGCAAGTAGGAGGGGGAGAAGGTGGTGCGGCTGTCAGAGTAAGGATGGTGAAGGTGGTGATGGCTCTGGTAAGGCATGGGGAAGAAGGTGGAAGAGGAGGTATGGTGTTCTCTGCTGGTGGTATGGGTGAAGAGAGAGGAGAAGAAGAAGAGAAATGGGGAGGTCGAATGGGTGTAGGTATAGGTGATTTTATTGTGAAGCAGGTGTATCAAAGATCGATGGGAAGGTCGGAGCGAGCGTAGGATGCATAGGATGAAGATCTTAACGGCTCAGGGCGATGTGTGGTTTTTGGTGTGGAGCGGAAGTATCAAGAAATGATGTGAGCGAAGGAGCGACCGTTGAATGTCGAAGCGTCACCGATGCGACCGTTGATGCGGCCGTTGGATGCGGATGGAGCAAATTTAACGGCTCAAATGGTGCGGGCTCGGATCCGGGTCGTGGGTCGGGTCTTGGACTGCTCAAGCCCATGTCTTGTAAATGGTTTGCTCCTGATGTGCGCGTGGGCTTTGGCTTTCTGCTCCATAGACGCTCGCCTCCAATTTTCTCGCTCTTTTTGGCTCCTCCGATTCTCCGAACTTTATTTATTACCTAAAAACACAAAATTAATTAATACAAATATTTATTCTTGAAAACAAAGAAAATACAGAATGGGATAATATCTGATTTATGAGTACAAAAGATGAGTTAAATGCCAATAAATAGATTTATAAATATGCAATATTTGGCACTCATCAAATACCCCCAAACCTGAATTTTACTTGTCCTCAAGTGAAACAAAATTAAGAATTCCTAACTATACCCATGTCGCAGTCTCTCGAATGCATTTAGCGTATGCACTAAGCCTTTAAACCCCTAGGTGTCCCTAGTGGACGAGTTGTAGTCTCGTGAGGGTTTACCAGAGGTGTACCCACAAGACCTTCTCCAACTTCAGAGTGTAAAAGAGTCTCAAGCATCCAAGGAGCTATGAGGACATAGAGTTTCTGCATGCTAGTAACAAGAAGTTAGAACTACCAAAGAACGCATTCTCATCCTTAAGGCCGAGCGAGAAGTAACCATACCATATGAAAGAATTCGATTCGATTGTGATCATAAGCCTCGACTTCGCCTCACTAATAGGGTTTTATGATAATTGCACTCAAAAAGATCGCTTTTTTAGTCTCTCATGTGTGCAGCGGGAATAAAGAGAGAAATCACGCACACGTTGAAGGTGAGAAGGATAACCTTCCGAAATAATTTGGAGACTCCACGAAGTGTGGACAAAAGAATCTTTTCTCGATGATCTCTAAGAAAGGAAATCAACCATTAGCAAGGATGGGAGTACTCACTTACCTTCTCACCCGATCGGCAATTAATATCACTCTCTCAGCATTCATAGAAACGTCTTCAATCTTCGGTCTTCAAATGGTGATGACGAACTCCTGAACTTCACAAAAACTTGACAAACTCTTTTTTTTTTTTTTTTTTTTTTTTTTTTTTTTTTATCATACATGAAATGAAAATAACAATAAAACTCAATTTTTCACAAACTTCATTAATTCTCATTTTCTTTTCTTTTCTTTGTTGCACGTAAACCTTGGACTATATCAACTTTTCTTCTAATATTCGATGTTGCTCCGCTTGTTTAACGACGATGTGTTTCCATGAATCATGATGTTGTTGAGAGGAGAGAGTGATGTTAACTACCAATCGGTATTTAGAAGGAGTTTTCATCTTTAAACGTCACCCTCATGATTGACAAAAATTAGCACTCAAGAGATCAAAAATAGTCTTTGAAAGTGGTGCGAAGTTGGGTAGCTCACCATTCCTACCCGGAATTGACGTACGGTGACACACACTCTAACAAACTTTTCTAGAAAGTTGAAAAAATTGAAGGTTGGTGCCTCACTTGATGTAAAATGGGTAGTCTCCACTATGGGTGATCACAATTCTACTCACCGAATATCTAAACAACACCTAATTTGCCCTCCTAGTGTGGTTAAATCCAACTTTAACGCTCTAATCAACTAAGGAACCCGATTGTGTTCTCCAGTACTTCCAAGTTACTGTTATTTCGGTCGACTCTCTATGTAAACATAGCTAGAAGCATGCTAGTGACTCTAAAATCTCTAAAAGTTGGAGGTTTTTATGCAAATATTTACAAAGAGTTTTTTTTTTTTTTTTTTTTTTTAAAGAAGTAAAACAAAAAGACTAAAAACTCTATATGCAAATCACACCCCAAACCTAGATCAAACATTATCCTCAATGTGTTAACAGAGATAATAAGAATTCAAAAAGTCACATACCATGAGAACTATGTTGATAAGAGAAAAGGGAAGAGATTACCGGATGTCGGCGAGAGCAAGGTTAGAGCTTCATTTGACAAGGCTAGAATCCAACATTCTCGGTGGAGATCATATCGGATTAGCACAATATATGTACAAGAAGACTCAACCGATTCAAGAAAGAAAAATTTAACAAGTCCCTCTTGGATTATATACAATGAAAATTCACCATATACCAACAATCTAAAGAGTTGAGGATCAACCCAAAAGACGGTATGCAGAAACATCAATAGTCTTACACAAATATAACATGAGAGTGCAGAAAAGACTGCATATGAGAATGGTTTTCCCCCAAACCTAAACGTGTCAACAGATGTGTTTGTGAGCACAAAATCTTGCAATTTTAAAGGTACATCATGCAAAAGGTCTAACTCAAAATGAGTTTTGCTAAGAACAGACAGATATACACATTCCAACTGTGGCTCCTTAAAAGTGTTATATTTTGATGCAAAATAGTCCAAAAGGACTTGGGAAGCACAAAGCTCTAGGCCTAAATTAGGCATTTTCATAAAAGTTGGTTTTGCAATTTTGTTACAAACTACACCTAGGTTTGGTGGAGGAGTTTCAATCTGTGCCTTAGGAGAGAGATTATGTACATCTAAGTTGTTTTCATGTATAAGATCATTTGCACCATCAAACACTTTCCTAAGGTCAGACAAAGGTAAATCATGCTCACCTGCATAGAACAATTCATCAATCTCCATGTCATAATCATCGGAGGAGGCAACATATTGTGACATGGGCAGGAATCGACACAAAAATAATATCATGATCCAAAAGAACATTAGTGTCAACAGAAGATTCATCCTTTCTTAAGTCACAAACAAGTTGTGTAGCATGCTCACTTTCACTGAAGAATTTCACAAACCCAAGCTCAGAGTTAACATCACATGTATGAATGTTAGAAGAAGTATCATTCATAGGGTTCACGGAAGAGACGCCTAACGTCTCGAACCCAAAGATTCCATCATATTTTTAAAATGCACATGCTCTTGTAACATATCATATTCATCATCATCATCATTATAACAAAAATGCATTTCCCTATTAGCATTTCTAGTGTACTCATTTTCCTCTAGATTAGGTTCATATTCATGTATGGTTGTGCATATGGTTCACTAGAGAAGGGATGATCATGCATTGCTTTCCATCCAAGTATATCATTTCTTTGTTCTATGAGCTTTTCCATTAGTGATTGCATACAAGGGGTCAGGAGTATAACATTGTTCAACTTCCCAGTGATGGATGATGCATGTGTGCATGGTCATCATGGCTTTCCCTAGACTGCATGTTTCATGCAAAATGTAGCAGGATCTCCAGGGTGGTCTAAGCTACCACATAAGGTACAAGCATACATTTCATATTGCCTCCAATTAGATATATTTCTCATGTAATTGCCTTTCTAAAGAGATCTTGAGCTTCTAATTGATCGAGAAGTGATGACTGGGTATGAGAAAAGTGTTCATTTTCAACCTGTGGTGGATGATACATGTGCTCATAATGATTAGGGTATGGATATTCAAGGTCAGGGCCCTGAGAAGGCTCATAATATTCCCTAAAATCATCATGGATTGCGGGGAGTTCATACTGTGAGGCATGCCCGTAAGCAAGCTCTCTAATGGATTTGTTTCCATCCCCAGTTGCAGACCAAAATCCTGACATGATCTAGCAACTCAAATAGCCTAGCACACATCAAGCATGTTAACCAATGAAGTCTCCAAAACAGGGAAGCTAAGTCCAAGTTATGCAAATGCACAGCCCAAAGGTTATGCACAACCCAGTTGTTGTGGGCTCAGTTTTGGTTTCAATGGGTTTTGGTTTATGTAGGTTTGTTTGGTTTTTGTGGGCTTCTATGGTTGTGCAAAGCCTAGGATGTGTGCGGCCCAGATTATATGCAGCCCAGCAGTTTGGTAGGTTAACAGCCCAGGTTCAGTTAGCCCAGTGGAACTGGGTTTCAGTTTGTATACGGCCCAGTTTTTGTGCAGCCCAGTTATGTGGGCTTTAGTTTGGTGCAAAGAACAAGCTTGTAAGAAGCCCAGCAGCTCAGCTTATGCACTAGACAGCTCTTGTTGTGTGGATTTTAACAAATTAAGCAAATCACAATAGATGTCATACCAAAGCAAGTACACAAAGACCGGTCGGTGGAGGTTGGCGACTTAAGTACAAGTTGGCCGGTTTACACAAGACAAAAACATGTGCAGCTAGGCTTAGCTCATGCACAACCAGAATCGCCTATTGAAATCAACACGGAGAGATACAACTTACACACAAGTGCCACCTAATTGCGAGCTAAGCACACATCGTTCTTGGTAGTTGCTGTTTAAGACAAACACCGCACTGGTCATTTTATGCACAGGTTGGTAGGTTTACTCAGCACAAGTTAGCTTATGCTCAGGCTAGATTATGTGCAGCACAGCTCGTGCAAAGCAGGTGCACAAGGTCAGGCCGATTGGCAGATTGATGCAGCACAGACTATGCACAGAACAGCACAGAGCAAGAAAAACAAGACTTGGGTAAGATGCACTGAGTAGCTCAAGATTTCAGCAGGGTTTGCACAATGAGTAATCACACCAGTTTGCACATGGGAATGAGCATGCAAAGGGGGTAGATGGCTCAACATGGTTGACATGGTCAACTAGGTTAGTTTGGCATCAACCAGCCCAATTGACATCAACAGGGCTTGCAGCAAATTTTGTTATCCCAGGTTGGAGCTCAAACTCACACTGCATGGGGCTGGAGGTGAACACAAAGTTTGTCGAGGGCTGGGGTTTAAAGTGGGAGGCAACTAGTTCGATTGACTCCTCTTTACACAAGCTATGCTCAAGTTACACGCGACACATGGCGTATAAGACTAAGGAGGTTATAGCACGAGGCCTTGTAGAGGCCAAGACTTCACAAACACGAGAACACTCAAAAACTATGTTAACGCACAGACCTTGGGGTTGCGGCTACAGCTAACCTAGGCTAACCAGGTTGCACTCAAGCTCAACAGCTACAGGGGCTGGAGCTGAGCACAGGGCAATGCAAGGTAAGGCTTAACGGCACAGAACCATAACAGGGTATCACACAGATTTGCAAGCTTAACAGCACAGGTATGCACAGAATAGTAATGCACAAAGACAGTCATGGCAGATGCACACGAAAAAGCAGAATGCAAGGTGCACAATTTTAATATGTTGCAAGGGTCAACGAGGTCGGCCGACCCCAATGTTCACAGATGTATGCACGAAATTGCGTTCGGGGTTGAGCATTATTCGATCAAGCTCCTAGGTTATCAAAGCTATCATGGCTCATCATTCATACAAATCTAAAGTATAAAAAGGTTCGAGAATGACACTACCAGGGCTTGGCCACAATAACAACTGGATTATGCTCCTTCTATCGCTTTTCTTTGCTTGCAACGACGTGTGTAGCATGCACATGCTTGGCTCAACCGAATCTGTCGGTACTCGAAGTATGCAATCCTCAAGCAAACAATGAAGACAGAGTGATGATGTTTATTTTGACTAACACCATATGCGGCTAAGGATATGCAAGAATGCTAGTATTTACAAAGCTACTTAGAGAATGCAAATGATGAAAGGAATGATATGAAAGGTTATTTGACTGAAAGGGATCAAGAGTTACAAGTAACTCTAAGATTCGAGCAATGTTGCTTAGTTTCCTTGTAAACTAGTGACAAAGCTCCAACTGAGTTACAAGTACTACGAGATATGCAACAGATTATGTAGTGGTACTGAGATGCAAATGATATGCTTGAACCTACAACTGAGCTACAAGCAAGAAACACTAAGATGATACATATATATAATGGAAGATGCAAGAGAGGGTGCAATGCAGAAAAAGAAAACTAACAGCAAGTTATACTAATAAAGGACTAGAATAACAATGTAAAGCATATATACAGGGGTGAGAATTCAGTGAAGAAAGACAAAAATCTACACAGCACACGCCAAGTCCCCGGCAACGGCGCCAAAAACTTGGTAGGCTTGGGAAGTGGTCTGTTTTTGCCTATAAATTAAACCGCAAGTGCACGGTGTCTACTATGCGAATCTGGGCAAATACGGGTCGAACCACGAGACTTATGGTGCTTTGTATGTTGATCAAAGGCTTTGCTTACTTGATTTCTAGAAGTGACAGAATATTTGGTGTGTGTCGATACGAATGAGTTGGTTGTATTGTGACAATGAAATAAGTTGTAAAAGCGAATTGTAAAAGGTTCTTTGAGAATACTAGGGTGATTGAATCAACCCTCTAGTTCTAAGCTAAGGCAAGGCGAGTTTCTTATTGTGTCTTGAACCTTCCCTTGAAGGCCTCGGGTGGATTTGTGGTTAGCTAATTCACTAATTCTCCCCTAGTATAGGATGTCTTTCTACAAGACAACCTATCACAGGATTATTTGATGCATTAACTAATTATTGATCATAATCATAGTTTAAGCACATCAAGAACAATATGAACACTGCATATATTAACATAAGAAATAGGGGTTTCATCAACACACTAGCAATTAAATTAGAACATGACTAAAACACAAATTAAACTCCTATTGGTGCTCTGGCTAGCCCAGGCATGAGCTGAAACAAACATTCATAAGCCTTATTTATACATGCAAAAATACCAAACCCTAGTTCTCTTTGAAACAGAAAATAAATGCAAACCCGTTCTCCAATCGCCTCTCGAATCCCCTTTGTGATTTGTCCCCTTTGTGATTTGATGTGACAAATCCCTAACTCCCCTTCCTATCTCCAACTTAGCTTCTAGGTAAGAGGCTATGAGAGAGATAGAGAGCAAGTAGGAGGGGGAGAAGGTGGTGCGGCTGTCAGAGTAAGGATGGTGAAGGTGGTGATGGCTCACAGTAAGGCATGGGGAAGAAGGTGGAAGAGGAGGTATGGTGTTCTCTGCTGGTGGTATGGGTGAAGAGAGAGGAGAAGAAGAAGAGAAACGGGGAGGTCGAATGGGTGTAGGTATAGGTGATTTTATTGTGAAGCAGTGTATCAAAGATCGATGGGAAGGTGGAGCGAGCGTAGGATGCATAGGATGAAGATCTTAACGGCTCAGGGCGATGTGTGGTTTTTGGTGTGGAGCGGAAGTATCAAGAAATGATGTGAGCGAAGGAGCGACCGTTGAATGTCGAAGCGTCACCGATGCGACCGTTGATGCGGCCGTTGGATGCGGATGGAGCAAATCTAACGGCTCAAATGGTGCGGGCTCGGATCCGGGTCGTGGGTCGGGTCCTGGACTGCTCAAGCCCATGTCTTGTAAATGGTTTGCTCCTGATGTGCGCGTGGGCTTTGGCTTTCTGCTCCATAGACGCTCGCCTCCAATTTTCTGCTCTTTTGGCTCCTCCGATACTCCGAACTTTATTTATTACCTAAAAAGACAAAATTAATTAATACAAATATTTATTCTTGAAAACAAAGAAAATACAGAATCTGGGATAATATCTGATTTCTGAGTACAAAAGATGAGTTAAATGCCAATAAATAGATGTATAAATATGCAATATTTGGCATTTATCAGTTGGTAAGCTTTCGCTTTGACCAAGTTAATCTTTACCTAGTGACGAAAGTCATGTTATGTTTCAATCACTTTGAAAATGGCTTTGAAGAAAAATGGTTTGTGAATAACAACTATATAACGTCCTCTAAGAATGTTTCAATGATTGAAATGAGAGTTTAGATTATATAACCATTGTTGGATATAAGCATTGTGTGGAAACACATACATGTATAAGTCCTTATTTCTGAACCAAAGTATGCTTACTTTGTTGATCGGAAAACTGAACAAGAGTCCGTGAACCCACCAGCATCTTGTCGGAGGTTCTCTTCCCGAGAAAATCTGCTGGAGTTTGTAAACTTGTTACAAGCTTATTCCGGGTACTTAAGTCCGCGTACCTAGTCCGCGTACTTAGGTTGGTTATATCTAAAAACGATTATTCGTGAACTTATACTTATATTAACTAAGGAATGCAAGTTTGCAAACCGTGGCTATAAAGTTCATGAATCGATTCGAGTGAATCAAATCATTTTTGCTTCGATTGTGTCTTATATATATCTATAAGATCTAAGCAATTGAAAAACTCTCTAACTAGTTCATTTGAGTCATGTGAACTAGTTATGGTGAAGAAGAATATGGTTAATATGGAAGTGCTCATATGGATAAACATTTGGTTAACTATTGTTGAACCAACAAATGTACATGTTTGGGTACGGCTACACAAACCTAAAACGTGCATTTCATTTGTGTGTAACAAGCTAAGTTTTCGATCCAACGGTTAAAATATTTTAGCTTGAATCTAATCAGTTTTTCATCTAACGGTGAATATTGAATGCTTTGTTACTAAGCTAACATTGATTGCAAACCCTGATTTGAAAGACTATATAAGGGAGAACTCTATCAACTAGGAAACCTAATCCCCACACCTCCTGTGTGATACTAGTTGTATAAGCTAAAGTCGATTCTCCTTTAACCTTAGGTTTCTATCGAGACCCTGTTGGTTAACGACTTGAAGACTTCATTGGGATTGTAAAGCCAGACCGATACTACTTTCTTGTAGTTGTGTAAGATGATCTTGTTGTTGCTATTGTATTGAGTACAATCGTAAATATTGGATTGAGATTGATATCTCCGATAGGCAAGATATAAAAGCAGTCACAAACATCTTCGTCTCATCGTTTGTGGTTCCACAATATCTTCTTTCGCCGTGTCGATTAAGATTATTGTGAGGTGATTGATAATACTAGGCTGTTCATTGGGAATATAAGTCCGGGTTATTAATTGGTTCCTGTTCACCTTGATTTATCAAAAGATAGAACAAAACTCGTAGGTATTTCCGTGGGAGACAGATTTATCTATTACCGTAGACTTTTCTGTGTGATAAAGATTTGTTTATTAAAGTCTTCGACTTTGGGTCGTACCAACTCTTAGTTGTGGGTGAGATCACCTAAGGGAATCAAGTGCGTAGTATCCTGCTGGGATCAGAGACGTAAGGAGCACAACTGTACCTTGGATCAGTTTGAGATTGATTGGGGTTCAACTACAGTTGTAGATGGGGAAAACGATTCGCTGGTTTTTACAGAATTGAGGAGATGATCGCGCGGAGGAGACTCCTTGAACCGAGAAAAATGCTTAACCTCACACAGATGCAATGCAAGAAGGGAGTGCTTTGAATTCAAGAGATCAATCTGTAGTACTCCGGCCTAAACCAAGACAATGGCCGTTCCAGAGTAAATTCGGTCACAAGAGAGGATGGGTCACCAGGAGGGAAGCCGAGAAATGTGTGAGATCAATGGTGATCAAAGATTGTAGGTGTGTTGTGTATTCTTAAAATAAGATAAATTCTGAATGATTGAATTTTCTCTCGTTGAGAGTTGTATTGTTAATCTCGTGTTGTCTGTTTGACGTGGGATTATCCCTTGTTTCAATCATGATTCAGAGATATATTTATATTGCTGGAATTGAAAACACCATGATCTCTTGAAGTGTGACAGTTGATGGAATCAAAGAATGGGGAAGTGGAAATCTTGTTAAAACCAGTTGCTCAACGTGCGGAGACTTGGTTGATTTTCCATTCTCTACTTTGTTAACTCCTTCAACTGATTGCACGACTTGCTCACATTCTCATCGTGTGTATGAACACACGTGCCGTAGACCACCGACCAAAACCCTAGTTAATATCCCCTCATGTAACACGATTGATGTCTCGTGTGATTGTGGGCGTCTGCAAAGCGACGTGTATTTAGTTAGTCGATTCTTTGACTTCATGGGACGATGAGTCGTTGTTTTTTTGAGTTGGACGTGATTTGGAAATGTTCCGAGACTCATGAATTGATCATGTCTGTTGAGACATAGATATAATGCGTGAATAAGCTAACATGAGCAAATATTGCTCATTCGATGAATTGTTGAATATTGATAGTTGGACCAGTATTCCTTGGTTTGAGCAGATATTGCTCATTTGAGAAAATGTTGCTCATTCGATGAATTATTGGTAGCATGACCAAATAAGATACTGAAAATTAAACCGAGTATGATAAATAAAATTTTGATCACGGGATCAACGTAAAATTATTAGCGTTTGAATCTGGAATTACGAACCTTGGACTCAAAACCCTAATTTGATCAATTGATGATTAACTGATGGTTTATTGAAAATTAACCACAGAGCGAAGGAGGGACCGGCTACATGGGATTATGGATCAACCATGTAGCGCTCAGATGCTCACGTGAGCAAATGTCAAGGTCTCCTGAAGACCGGTTGATTTTGATGAAAGGA
Source organism: Papaver armeniacum (assembly GCA_023531295.1). Classification (NCBI taxonomy): domain Eukaryota; kingdom Viridiplantae; phylum Streptophyta; class Magnoliopsida; order Ranunculales; family Papaveraceae; genus Papaver; species Papaver armeniacum. Next base: position 41,425 of record JAJJWW010011564.1, on the reverse strand, counting down.
TGATTAAATGATGGTTTAATCATTTATTAGAATAATGCTCGTCTGAACCTTAGGTAATAAAACCTAATTAATTATGAAGATGTGAGGGACCAACCAAGGGGTCGTGAAACCGGCCATGGGTAGTCACGGGATCGAATATTGATCGTCTTATGAAGTTCCAAGTTGTTTGGAAGAGTTTTGGACCTCATACGTGCAATTGCGCAAATTAGGTCAAAATTGTCAAAATACATGGGAACGGCCTCTTGCAAGCCAAAGAGCCAACCATGGTCGGTCAAGCTAACATGCTCACATCACCAAAGTGTTCGTATCTCAGTTATGAGAATTTTGATATTTTCTGGTGTGCGTTTGAGCAACATTTTGAGAAAATATGGAGAAATCGTGGATTTTGCTTGAGACCATGAAAACTTCATGAGATGAAGGAAAAATAATAAAATAATGAAGGAATCATAAAGTGTGGGACCGGCTATGGCCAAGGCATGGCCGTCCTGGACAAGGGGTCGGTCCCATGGTATTTTTCCTAATTTTATTATGTTTTCATGATTTTAGGGAAATATCATAAAACCAAGGAATTTTGTTGAAATCAAGGAGTTTCCATGAGATGAGGAAAACATAAAACATAATAATAATAAAATAAGGGATTGTGGGACCGGCTTGGGCATGGTTGGCCTTTCAAAGGGCCCTATCTGTGAGTTTTCCCTAATTTTATGTATTATTTCATGATTTGAAGGAATTTTCATAATTTGAAGGAAACATCATGAATTCAAGGAATTTCATGGGATTAAGGAAACATGAAAAATATAATAATAATAATAAATTAAGACGTGTGGGGCTAGCTAGGGCATGACCGGCCGGCTTATGGCGATCCCACGGGGTTTCCTTAATTTTATATTATTTTTCATGGGATCAAGGAAATATCATGAGATTAAGGAGTTTTTCATGAGATTAGGGAAATAATAATAAAATAATGAGGAACCATGAGGTGTGGGGCCGGCGGGATCAAGGCATGGCTTGTTGGCCAATAATCACGGCCCCACAATATTTTCCCTAATTTTATATTATTTCCTCAGTGTGAAGGAAACACCATGAAACTGAGGAGTTTCCTCAAAACGAAGGATATTTGTTCAAATGAAAGGATTTTCATGAGATCAAGGAAAATAATAAAATATGATAAAATATAGAATTTGGGCGTGGACCGGTCACGGCATGATCAAGCCGGGGTGAGCCAATCTCTAGCGCCTTGACTATTATTTTATTATTAAATTTCCTATTTGCATAGGTTCATCGTCTCGTCGTATTTTGAAATACTTGTTCGTGCGGTGATTGTTAGTGCATCATCGTTGAGTACAGTTACACCATTTTGGCCGGGGCTTACTCAAAGGTAGCTCAGATGCCCGTGTGTTAAATATTTATTACTAACCCATTGAATTTTGCTGGGAAGAACCATAAATTGAAGTAACGAAATATTATGAAAATATTGAACATTTTCCAGGGATTCAGTTAATGAATCTATTGATTTCGAGAATAATTAATTAATGGCTCTATACTAGCACGATCATCTAGCAGTATTAATTATTCTCGAAATTGAGTGATATGAGCTTGTTGAAGCGTCATATTTTCTTTTATATAGTCAGGGAAAACATTGTTACATCCTGAAGACGTTATTGTTCTATACTAGCAGGCTAGCTTTCTAGGAGCCGTCTAGATTCTATATAGAAGTAATTACTGAAATTGCTCAGTATTCGTGAGATATGCTGCTGCCTCAGTTGAGAGACTACATATCTATATATATATATATATACCCTGAGAGACAAAGTATTCTCAGTCGAGATTCTTATAGCATGATCTTTCATGCTTCCAATAAGAGACATGAGCCTCAATATGTATCTGATTGCTGGATCAGGAATACGTATAAGTATGGGTTTACGATTTTAGCCTTTGTCGAAAATCCACCATCTACAACAGTCCAGATCGGGTTAGTTTGTAGTAGGCTAGTGTCTGTAGCGGCTTAATACAATGTGTGTTCCATCCGGACTAGGACCCGGGTTTTTCAAAGATTTGCGCTTTCCTCGTTAACAAAACTTCGGTGTCTCGTGCTATTTCTATTCCGCATTATATTTTGTTATATAATTTAAATATCACAGTTGTGCGTTAAGATCAATCAATTAGAATATCCAACCTTTGGTTGTTGATTTACATTGATTGACACTTGGATATTGGTCTTTGGTACCATCCAAGTTATATCTGTTGTATTTAATTAGACTCGTAGATTTCTATTTGCTTGAGTAAGAATTAAATCGAGAGATCGAGATAATATAACTCTTTGATATACTGTTAATAAGATTGAGTCTAGTTGATTCTCTTAAAAGTATATTGGAGTTAGTTCATACAGATTGCTAATCGAAATATTGGGTGTGGTTGTTGTACCCCCGTTTTTTCACACTTATAAACAAGTTTATAATTGGTTCTACCAAAATTCCAAGACAGCTAAGTGATTGATCGCATCACTTTCATGGGTTTGAATCGGTTCTACCAATCACTGGGATTGGTTCTACCTTAATATGTTCTTGTTACTTGTGATAGGTTACATATCTTACCTGACCGGTCATACCTCTCACAGGGATCAGTTACACCTCTTACATTGATCGGTTACACCTCTTACATGTATCGGTTACACTCCTTTATAAGGATCGGTTACACCTCTCACAAGGACCGGTTCCATTCTAATTAAGGTATCACTTAGGATCGGTTACAACTTTCACATGGATAGGTTAAACTCCTTTATAAGGATCGGTTACACCCCTCACAAGGACCGATTCCATTATAATTATGGTATCACTTTTGGGATCGGTTACAACTCTCAGAAGGATCGATCACACTACCTACTTGAGGTCGGACACACCAATTACAAGAATCGGTCACATCTCTTACAAGGATCGATCATACTATCTCATGGTGATTACTTAGGTTTAATCAATAAACCATAAGTTACATATTTGTCATCTAATGAATATGCAATGAATACCCAGACCAATAAATCTTGATTTCCCTTTCAATTCACGAAACAAGTTCATGAATGTACTTCCTTTTAACAAAATGTTTCCTAGGATGAAATCTTCACCGAAACCCATACACATAATCATAAAATATACACAAGATTATGTTGATTGCATATAATACGAAGTTCAATAAATAGATGTTATACTTCGTATCCTAATTCCTTAATACTATGATCAACTAATTTGATCATGTCTCTATTCTAGAGTAGTATATACAAGATATACAATATGTACAACTTCACATGTTATGTTTTCAATATAACACGACTTGAAAGAATTGTTATGAATTGAAATAGTTCAAGTCAATATTACTAGCCTCAAGAGGAAGGATGATGTCGTCGTTATAGTCGTTGCTTCTTCACTTTCTTCAGGTCTTCCGAGTAATATTTGTACGTCTCAACATTCCTAAACTTTCTAGTATAACCTAAACGAAGTTGACTCTAGCATATAATTAAGTGATTCTTAAATGAGATTTTGGCACTAAAATGTGACAACCAAACTTGAAATACCAACGCTTGTTTGGTTCAACCGAGCTATGATCTAACACAGCGCTTTAGGGAGACAACCTTGTGTTTGTGGGTATCACAACTGGAATCCCTCACGAGGCATAACTCGTCCTCTTGTGCGAGCTTGAGGTTTAAAGGCTTGTTGCATGAGCTAAATGCAACCGAGAGTTTTGGTTGAGGGTGGGGTAAATCCATGCTTTATTGTTTTTATGTTACATATAGTTCTGTTAGATTTTAATCAAGAAAAAAAAGAGAGAAAAAAAAGGGTGCAAGTTCAGTTGTTTAGCGGATCTTTGAAAAAAAAATTGCATGATAAGATCAGTTGTTGAGCGATCTCTCTAACTACTGTTAGTGGTATCGTCTAGCTGTTTAGCAGACATTTCTAATCCACTGTTTAGTGGTATCGTCTACCTGTTTAGCGAACATCCATATCCATATGTTTAGCGGGTATCTTTTATCTATTCGATGTGGAGCGAATATGTCTTTTATCTATCCGCTGTGGAGCAGATTTCTTTTCGTTTTCGAGTATTTTTGTTTTTGTTTTGCTTGAGGACTAGCAAATTGCTGGTTGGGGGTGGTGTTTGTGCTCATTTTATGACACAAATTGGCGTGTTTATGTTGGTTCTAAGACATGTTGGTGTGTTAATTCCATTCCTTAGGCTAATACTTAACACATATGGTCTCATCAGTGAAGTGGTTTAACAACTATTACTTTGAGTTGTTTTGGCTAGTAATTAAAAGCAACGGAATTTTGTGCCGGACAGACAAGTGTTGTTGCTATTTGGAAAGGCTTTATGGTAAATCTAGTACAAGCAAATGGAAGTGGGACCACTGTTTCGAAGAAAAGAACTTAACATATGTTTCGTTATGAGTAAAAATATGGTATGGTCGTAAGCAAGTCTAGGGTTTTGAGGAGTAGAGAATTGAAGAAGGAATACAATCAGATTAAGTGAAGTCCTCATCAAATCTTCACCCGTCTCAACAACTGACTTATGTGTTTTCACCCGGATGAATTGGGAGTCAGCCAATTACTGGGTTCAGCTGTTCTACAATTCATCGAAGTAAAATCCCCAAATCAGTTAGAGATGATCTTGTCAAAATTCAAGGAATAGGATTTCTGTAAACCAATTGGAGAGATGGAAAAGGGTTGATTCAGTTGTTTTATGCATGAAGAGAAGACTGATTTGTGAAGGTAAGCTAGAAGTCTGAGAAGAATTCAAGTTGTTGCTGCATAAAAGGAGAAGAAGAACCATCAAGAGGGTACGATTGAGTTCTGAATTTTCTCTTTTTGAATTTCTTTCTTCAATTAGTTCTATTTTAGTTGTTGTATTAGGGATTTGATTCAATACTTTTTAATAGATTTATACACAATAATGAGAAGCTAAAACTCTCTCTGCCAAGACTAGAGTCGAAGCTTAATGGGTTCAAGTATTCCTTACAGTGTTCATAAGTGAATTTCATGTTTTAATCCATTTCTTTGTCTCTGTTTGATTGCAATTTTGTATTGATGATGTCTATAAACTTCTTAGATTCATTGTGATTTCCGGATGCATTGAATGCTAGGGAATTCCTGTGACATTTCTTAATTAAGATTTATCTTAGAAACATAATTAATCGTCATGAAATTGTATTTGTTTTAGTTACTTTGAAATCCCAATTTGCTATATCTCACCGGGTAGAACGAATCATTATTCAATTATGTTTGAGTTATAATATGATCACATAATACTTGAATACATTAGGTAGAACCTCAAAGTCTTGGAAGATACAACAATCATTTATTCCTTTGTTTTACAATTATCGTTTGTTGTATTTTGCAACTCAATTATAAATTAACATTACATTATTGTTTTGCCAAATAATTCTTTTGAACACCAACAGTCTTTGTGGTTGGAACCCATTTCGAATATACTATAATTTGTATACTGATTACACTTTGATACTCTAAAAAGAGTGATAAGTACCGCAAAGTTTTTCTCACATAACCCGGTTGCCTCAACTGATGGAGTATCTCACCTCTCCTTGAATATTGTTCCTTTATAACCATGAACGAGTTAAACATCGGTCTCAACCGGTGATCTTATTGGATAGCCTTTTGCGAAACTAAATCAGCCTTCTCAACTTCCCCGGCTTCCACGAATAGTTTTACAAGTGAGTCCCGAGCAAGTGGATCTATGCGATATCCATCACTTGTTGTTCTCTTTGCCAAATCTTTACCTTCTGCAAGCAGCGTAAACATTCAAAAAAGTTGTATAACACACTTCGCTGGGGGTTTCTTCCATGTCTTGAGCTTGTAAGTGTAACGAATTGACTTCACGTCATCTTTTTCCATTAACAATAAGACATCAGCTATCTTCTTCTTGTTGAGTTTCTTATACAAAAGTATTAATTGGTTACAAGCGAAGGGCTTGCAAAGGGTGTGACTGGGGAATCCAAGTCCCTCATTTTGCGGATTATTGCTTCGGATTTATTCACATTTTCATCGCTAACACAGTTAGCCAAGAGGGTCCTAAAGATTATTTCCCCCCTGACGGACTTGGGAATTGACTCGATATAATGTTCGACCGCGAAGAGTCCACTATTTTGGCAATCAAATCAAGCCGAGATGCGTAATCTCGTTCTTTTACGCATCTCGTTCTTTGAAGATGAGCTGCTTATTCGTCTTCAGCCATTTGGAAAGCTGCAAAACAAAAACTTTGAATATAAGAAAGGAATAAATAGTTAATAGAAACATACATTCATATGTATATGCAGGAGTGCACTTAAACTTTCTATACCAGTGTTTGATACTCGCTTCTAACACACGGTCTCACCTATGCCAATATCCAATCTAATCACTAGATATTTACCTAAACTTGACGAAATTAAACCTAGGCAAACTAGGTAATCAATCTGCCATAGATTAGCAGGTGCAAAACCTTGCTCAGAATAAGAAAACAAAGAGCCGCAGCAGCAAAGGGAGGCGTGGCCATGCCTTAGGCCAAGTGGCGCCACTTGCCATTGGTCATGCCCCTTCCTAAACCGTCCCTATTTCTCTCGACCAATCGTGTCACCTCAAATTAGCCACGCGCACATAAGTTGTGGCTGGGCCCATACTTTCCGCCCCACTTTCCATTGACCAATCATGTCGCTCTAAAGCCGCGACACTCTCACCGTAAGTGTAGCCACGCCCACGTTTGGCCGCCCTTTTCTTGGCCAATCAAGTCGCTCTAAACTTGCCCCCACACATTAAAGGTCAAACGCACCTGCCGAGCCACCATACTAATCGGCAAGCCAAACGCGTCTTACCACAACAACATATTGATCGGCATGCCAACATGCCACTCTGTCGCGGTAGCATGCCACTTTAGACTTGGCCACGCTGCCAAGCCCTAATTATTACCAAGGCGCCAAATCCTTGCCTTGGCCTCGCCGCCAAGCCCTAATTCTTACCACGACGCCAAATCCTAGCCTTGGCCACGCTGCCAAGCCCTAATTCTTACCGCGGCGCCAAATCCTAGCCTTGGCCATGCCACCAAGCCCTAATTCTTACCACGGCGCCAAATCCTAGCCTTGGCCACGCCGTCAAGCCCTAATTCTTACCACGACGCCAAATCCTAGCCTTGTCCACGCCGCCAAGCCCTAATTCTTACCACGGCGTCAAATCCTAGCCTTGGCCACGCCGCCAAGCCTAATTCTTACCACGGCGCCAAATCCTAGCCTTGGCCACGCCGCCAAGCCCTGATTTTGTCCACGGAGTCAAACCTTAGCTTTGGCCATGCTACAACGCCACTAGCATGCCGCTATGCCACGACTACTAGCATGCCGCTATGTTGCGGCTACGCCATTAGCATGCCGCTATGTCATGGATCCACTAGGCGCTACTATCTCAATGGCGCCACTTCTTTATACAACAAGATGCGGCCATAATCAATGGCCACTCTTCCTCATGAGATGCAATATCAACCATCCAAGTTCGCCACTGAACTGACGGACTTGCGGCAAATCCCAGGCAATCCGCTACGCCACGGCTACGCCATGTGCCACTATGCTAATAGCGCCACTTTGTTACACAACAAAGATGTGGCCATAATCAACGATTACCCTTCCTCATGAGATGTAATCTCAGCCATTCAAGTTCGCCACCAAACCGACTTGACTTGTGGCAAGTTTTAGGCGGCCGACCAAGGCAAGCCTAATAGCATCACATGTTATTTTCCTTTGGCAAAGTCTCTTGACTTTGACTTGCCACACATAGCAACCTGCTACAGGTTTTCCACGAAAATACTCGAGACATCAAACATGTCACAAATAGGGGGATACTCATCAGGGTATTGGTCTGGCGGTTTACAGCGTTCGGCGTGCAATGCGCCCGTTACAAGAAAGTGTCTTGAAGTAGGACAAATTAGTGGTGGTGAAAAGTAACGGTGTAAACAATTTATTTCCTTCATCATGGAAGCGTAATGACTGACGGATACACGAATTCACTTCCTCATCATGGAAGCATAACGTCCGACTTGTTACACGTTACTCTATTCTTCTACCACTTAATCGTTTCCACTTCCTACGAGACCAGGGTACGTTTCAATATGACTTGTATAAATAGGCTTCACCCATTTTCACCAAAGAACAAGTTTGGTCGGCAACAATACAATATCTAGAAATCACCTAGTAGCTTTCTATTATCCTATCCAGTTCTACTTCCGATACAATTCATAAGACAAGCCACACCTTCGTAATCAACGATTCTCGGTCTCAACACTCTCTTCGCTTCCCTCCCTAAGACCAAACATTCTCCTTCACTTTGTGATCGAAGCAAGCCTGGAACAGCCATTTCTTGGTTTAGGCCAGGATTGTACAGATTGATCTCTCGAATCAAAAGTACTCCCCTGCAATGCATTGTTTAGGGTTTAGATTCGCTTTCACCCACACACCCGAAATTACCAAAATCAGCAGAAACAGCTTTTCACCCACAAATAATTGGCGACCACAAGAGGAGATTACTCACCCATAAACAATTTTTTCCCACCGGCGCTGAAAACGCCCTTGATATCAGCGTTCCTTCCAAAGGTGACATCAATGTACCACCTCGTCAAGATGATCAACACCACCGGTGCCGCAGACTCTACCACCAACACCAGCGACATAGGAAACGTTCCCTCAGGTGTTACACCTCCGATCACCATAGGCAGAGCCGCTGCCGCCACCCCTATTATTTCTTCAAGTGTGACGCTCCCAGTTGTCACAAGAGTTTTTGTCACTCCACCATCTGGACGAGAGACCGGAGGAGCCAGAGGAAGCCAACCCCCTATTATCATTGCTGATTTGATGGAAATACAAGAAGTTTTTGCTAAGGCTCAGACGGACATGGCCACAACTCAAAAGGAGCGAAACAATGAACATCTTAATGATTAGTTAAGGGAAGATTGTCATAAACCAAATATGACCTAATATCAATTGGTGGAGTTGTGCATTAATGCTTTCTGGGGACTCTGCTCACAAAACCATGTAATCTATGATGGAGCATGTGTGTGATAGGTGTAGAATACACCGTATTTACTATCTAGAGTTTATGCTTTCTTTGCTATTTTTCGTGTGAATTATGTATCTTATGCGTGTTTTTGAGTTATTAGGTACTGGAGTCCTTGGGAGCAAAAGAAGAAGAAATTAGTCATTTGGAGCGAAAAGGAGCACAAAGACCAATTCACATGCAAGCAATTGCTATTTGGAGTGGGCTATAGTGCACAAGAAGGAAGTGAAGAAGAAGCAAATAATTGTCGGTTCCCTGAAACCGACAAGCTAACTCTAAACTGGGTGGGCCCATATCCATTATATGGGTGCCTAAATATGGCCGCACAGGCAGCCTTATCAGCTTGGTTTTGTGAAGGAACTCGTTTTCTTTCCCAAATCTCATTTTGCATCTGAGAAAGAAATTGATGCAGCGGCCATGGATTCAAAGTGGAGGTCGAGAGGGGTTAATGGATGTTTGGATTCAAGTGAAGAGATGTAGCCGTTCGAATCAGAGAAGAAGGAGGATTGATATTCGATAGCTCTAATGATTGTTGAGGAATCAAAGTTAGGGTTTGAGTTAAACCTAGGACTGAGTTAACGGCAAGAAATCATGATTGAAGCAGGTAATGTTCAGAGAGGAATGAGATCGAGGGGATAGTTTTGTGTGAAGTTTGGTGGTTCGATAAATAGTGAAGATTGATCCGAGATAGAAAAGATCTCATTTGATGCAAGCAATTGACGCTCGAATTGAGGATGGGTTTTGTGAGTTTAAACTCAGTGAAGAAATTAAAGTTACGATTCATGGCCGGAGAGTTGAGTTGTTGCCGGTGATGAGATAAGGAGATCTGGGTGTCATTCGATTCCAGTGAAGTTGTTGTTCTTATGAGGAGAAATTAGGGTTCTTATGGTGAAATTGTGAGATTCAATGGACTCTGAGCTCAATCTTAGTAATAAGGAGGTGGGTTTGAGGATTAATTGGATTCTGATGATTGAATTGGTCGATTTTGGTCATTGTTGCTGCTACTGAGATGGATTGAGCTTTGGAAATAGTCTGGTGGAATTGTAGAGCTGTGCTGAGCAATTGCAGGATGTAGAATGCTGAGTCACTCTGAGTTGCAGGTCATGGGTATACTTTGGTTTAGAACTCGATGATTGTGTTTTTACCGTAGGATGGGCAGGTGAAGCTTGAGCCAGTGATTGAGGAACTGAGGCTATTGGCCAGAGAAGATAGAGGTGGCCTGAGATAGATTGCAGGTGATGGCCACAGGGTTCGAGTCTGGTTTGGTCTGATGTCATAGGTGCTAGGGTTATAGCTCAGTTTGCAATAAAGTTAGATTCTGCAATGTAGGTTACAAGGGTTCTGTGGAAGATTGCAAGAGGATCAAATCTGCTGGAAAAGCTGAGCCTGACAATTGCATTTGGAGCCGAAATAAGGTGTTGGTGATCTCAAATGAGTTTGTATGGCAAAAGGCTCATGGACTTGGTGATGACAGAGGCGGCTCAAGATTGGGTTTGTGCCTGGTGCTGGCAAGGAAGAGATTTCACATATGCAGCTACAGGTGCAGCTGAGACTGAAATTGAAGCTGTGATGATAAAGGCAAATCTTGTGTCGCAGTCTGTGATTGGTTGTGCTTGTGTTGTTGTTGGAGGTGCAACCACAGATGGAAGAAATGGTGGCATCTGGAGTCATTCTTTGTTGATGTGAAGCTGAGGCTTTTGAGTTGTAACAGGATGGAGCTGCAGCTGTGGTAGAAAGGCATGCTAAGTAGCAGGTTGCGGCATTTGAGTTGATGGTTGGTATGAGAAGAACAAGGACTAAGAAATGGTGGTTTCTGTGAGGAGGAATGGGTTGGCTCACCGCTTTGTGATGATGCCTTCTGTATGTTGACCGATAATGTCGTTGTCTCAATGGAGTTGGTGATTTTGTGTTGGTTATGAGCTGCAGATGGTGGACAGAGCTGGAATTGCAGGTATGGGTTCTTCTGGTGTTGCTTGTGAATCATGAGTTGGAAATGTTGCAGGGATGTGCACTTTATGGCACAACAATGAACAGAGTCGCAGGCAGCAAAGGTCAGGTGGAAGTGATATGCTCGGAATATCGTTATGGTGGAATGATGGCTTTATGGAATTGAAGCAAATGAGCTGCAGTGAGGCACTGGTGTAGTCGCTGCCACTAAGGCTGATGGCAGGGGGTTGTAGTGCTGGCAAATGAGATGGTGTTAGCTGTGTAGTTGTGGTGAGACAGAATTGGCAAGTGGTTACAGAGAAGCTGAGATTGCAGGGATAGAGTGTGGCTCATGCAAGATAACTCAAGCCCGTGCAATGGCCTCGGCAAGATGGCAAAGGCCTTGGCCACTCACCCATCCACCGAGTAAGAAGCTAGTCGCACCCGACCTGGTCTCGACTCACTTTAACTCTGGCTCGACCGAGCCGATCCGATTCAACTCGTTGACCTGACCCGATTCAACCCGTTGACCGGTAACCGGGCGGACTTTGCCGGTCACCGGAGCCGATTTCCGACCACTTCTCCGGTCGATTTCCGGCCACAATACCAGATTTCCGGCGACCACTTTTTGGACGTATTTTCTACACGGGTTTCTCTCTCTTATGGGCTTGGTGGATTTTTATCTATTGGACTTTGAAGGCTTGACCTAATTTTGGAAGTGAGGAAAGGCTATAAAAAGAAGAATTCTACAACTTTTGGGGGATATATCTTATTCTTGGAACTTTGGAGAGCTCTTTTTTGGTTACGCAACTAGGGTTTGCTTTTGTTCATCTTCTTTTTAATTCAACTTATATTTTTGTGATGAACTCCATAGCTATGAGTAGCTAAATTCTCTATTATTGGTTAAGGATGTAGTCCGATTTCTAAAACTTGTGTTTGCTTTATGTATTAGTTTTCTCTCTTGATTATCGTCCAATTCTCTACTGTTTTTATGATCACATGATTGAAGTATTGTGATAGGACTATGGTGTTTGATTAGTTAAGTGGCCAATTATTTGAACTTGCATCTTAGTCCATAGCTATTTTAGGGTTTTTCATCAAGCGATAACCTTGAATACGAGTAGCATGATATGTTTACGGTTTGTAGTGATACACTCTCGTAATCATATGTAGAGTTTGACCATTGTCCAAATTGTTTTGCGCAACGCATGACAATTGCATTGAGTAGCCTATTTCAAACTTAATGCTCCTAGGAATTGAACTTGATTAGCGCAAGGCGTTAGGTTATTCTTTAGGTAGGATTCACATACGCAGCCCTAATGTGTGTGTTGATGAACTTGAGAAATTAATAGATTATCTAGCTTTCTTGATTCTCTAGGCTTTTGATAATACAAGAGATTAAATCGTAATTCTATTCATATATGCAAGCACATGTCTAAGATTGAAGATGAATTCCTTGACCAATATCTCTCTCCATTGATTATTTTCTACAATTTACTTTGCTTTTAATTTACTTTTTATTGCTTACATAGAAATAAGAAATCCCCCAATTGGTTACTTTAAGAGATTGATTACGAAATAACTACAATTGCCTCTCTGTGGATACGAACTCTTTCTTATCATATACTTTAGGAAAGTGAAATTATTTTTGACGACAATGACAAATGATCAAATTTTTGCGCCGCTTCTTGGAGGCACACGGCTAGTTATTAAGTTTTTAGTTTCTTTTTACAATTTCTCGCTTTATCTTTGCTTTTCGGTTCTTGTCTTGTTTCTCACTTGTTTGCGAGAATTGTTTGCAGGTACCTAATCTCTGGCTTCTAAGGATTGGAATTATCCAAGGTGCGGGATAGCTACTCGACGCGGCACAATACTCCAACCAAGTCAAGACACAACGGACGAGCACGAGGAGGAAGTAGGAGAAGAGATTTTGCAACAAGAAGAAGGAAAAGAGGTTCCAATCGTAGAGGAACCACACGTGGAAGAAGAAGAAGAAATGGGTGATGCAAATCGTTCACTCAAGGACTTAGCTTCTCATAGGCTTGATATACAACAGGGGTGTATTTAAACGGACTCTACTTTTGAGATTAAGCCGGGGTTGCTTAGAGAATTACCAAAGTTCCATGGCATGGTGAATGAAGATCCAAACAAACATCTTATGGACTTCCACACCATTGTCACGGCCATGCTTCCAAATGGATGTTGCAAATGATGGTGCAATGTTGAAAGTTTTCCGTTTCTCTTTAATGGATAGTGCTAAGGATTGGTTGTTCTATTTACCTCCCTAAGTGTCACAACATGGAATGGGTTGAAGAAACTCTTTTAGAGAGATATTTTCCCGCATCAAAGGCTACTCAAATTCGCAAGGAGATTTGTGGGATGAAGCAAAATGTGGGAGAATCTCTATATGAATGTTGGGAACGATATAAGAGATTGGTGGCAAGCTGCCCTCACCACCAATTTAGTGATGCTATGATCATTCAATATTTCTATGAAGGACTCCAATCAAGTGATAGGAATCTCCTCGACGCTGCGGGTGGTGGTGCACTAGTTAACAAGATGGTGGCACAAGCTAGAGAGTTGATTGAAAAACATGGCAGCGAACTCACAACAATTCTTGAGTCGTGGTTCGGATGTGCTTCTAAGAAGGGTGAGTGAAGTGAGCGAGGTTGAAGAGCTTCGTCAACAAATGGGTAACATGAACGCAATGCTTCAACAAGTTGCAGCCGCGGTGATACCAAGTTCCTCTCAATCTTATGAAGACGAGCAAGCTAATGCGATCTTTCCAAATCAACAAAGACTGTATGATCCCTACTCCAACACTTACAATCCGGGATGGAGAGATCACCCCAATTTTAGCTATGCCAATAAGCAAGGAGCGATTCAACAACCTAGTTTCAACAATTGAGGGATTTCAACCTCAACAACAACAATTCCAACCGAGGCAACAATTTCAACAACAACAACCTCAAACTATGGGGTCCAATATGGAAGAGTTGCTGAAAATCTTTTATGCAAAGAACGGAGAGTTCGGTTAAGGAGTTGCAAACTCAAGTTGGTTCTATGGCTATGGAGTTGAATCAATTGAAGGCAGAAAATGGTGGGAAACTCCCTTCTCAACCTATCAACCCAAAAGAGGGTGTCAATGCAATTACGTTGAGAAGTGGTACACAACTTGTGCAACCCGAGTTGCTGATTCGGGCACGGTGGAAGCACCAAAGGAACCTGTTTTGGAGGAGAAAAATGAGGATTCTCCACAAACTTCGAGGTACCTATTCCTAACTCTAAAACTCCTGGTTTCTACTTATGTTCCTCCTCTACCTTTCCTCAGATTTGCAAGTTCTAAGAAGGCGGAACTAGAAAAGGAGATTTTATACGTTCTAAAGAAGATCCATGTGAACATACCACTCATAGATGCAATCAAGCAAGTGCCAAAGTACGCAAAGGTGTTGAAGGACTTGTGTACCAACAAACAAAGGCTCAAAGGTAATGAAGTACTTAGTGTGGGGAGAATGCTTCTAATCTTACAACACAAACTCCCACTTAAGTGCAAGGATCCCGTAGCTTCAAATTCCCGTCACAATTGGTAACACCAAATTTAACAAAGCTATGTTGGACTTAGGTGCTTCCGTAATGTTATGCCCGCGTCTATGTACAATTCACTTGATCTTGGTCCTCTTAAAAGGCTGGAATTGTGTTGCAATTAGCCGATCGTTCTAATGTCTACCCAATGGGTATTGTTGAGGATGTTCTTGTGCAAAAAGTTAATCAACTTGTATTTCCAATGGACTTTTGCGTGTTAGAGATGGATGAAGGTTCACCGGACTCGTCTCTTCCATTGCTACTTGGGCGTCCTTTCATGAAAACGGCGAAAACCATTATTGATGTTGATAAGGGAACGCTAACTATGGAGTTTGATGGAGAAATAATACGTTTCAACATTTTCGAGACGATGAGATATCCTAGTGATGTCCACTCTTGTTTCTCCATTGATGTGATGGACACATTGGCGCAACAAATGTTTGAGTTGAATGGTGTTGATACTTTGGAAACCGTGCTCACTACACCTATTGACAATGGTTATGCGATAGTGATGAGATGAAAGAAACCATTGGTTCTCTTAACTCATTACCGGAAAAATCAGCAATTAAGAATATTTCATATGCTTCTTTACCTTGCAATAATGAAAAACTTGTGCCATCTATTGTTAAATCTCCATGTTTAGAATTAAAACCTCTTCCAAGTCACTTAAAGTACTTGTACTTGGGTGACAATGAAGATTTACCCGTGATTGTTTCTAACGAGCTTAATGAATTACAGAGAAAAAACTTCTAAGGGTGCTAAGGAAGTACAAGACGTCCATAGGATGGACAATCGCCGATATCAAGGGTATAAGCCCCTGCCGTTTGTATGCATAAGATTCGTGTGGAGGATGATTCAAAGCCTACAAGGGAAGCGCAACGCCGTTTGAATCCTCCCATGATGGAAGTGGTGAAAAAGGAGATACTCAAGCTTTTGGACGTGGGTGTTATCTACCCCATATCCGATAGCAAGTGGGTAAGCCCAGACAAGTGGTACCAAAGAAATCGAGTGTGACGGTGGAGAAATGATAAGAATGAACTTGTTCCAACTCGTGTGCAAACCGGTTGGAGGGTTTGTATTGATTATAGAAAATTGAATGCCACCACTAGAAAAGATCACTTTCCATTACCTTTTATTGATAAAATGCTTGAACGTTTAGCTGACATTCTTACTATTGCTTTCTTGATGGCTATTCAAAGTTATAATCCACCAGATAGCACCGAGGACCAAGAGAAAACTACTTTCACTTGTCCTTTCGGTACTTTTGCTTATAGAAGGATACCTTTTGGCTTATGCAATGCTACGGCTACTTTTCAAAGGTGTATGGTAAGTATTTTTTTCTAATATGTTGAAAACATAATCGAAGTGTTCATGGATGACTTTAGTGTCTTTGGTGATTCATTTGACCTTTGCTTGAACAATTTGTCTCTAATCCTTGAACGATGTGTTGAAACAAATCTTGTGCTAAATTGGGAGAAGTGCCATTTCATGGTAACTCATGGCATAGTTTTAGGCCATATAATATCTTCTAAAGGCTTGGAAGTCGATAAATCTAAGATAGACCTTATTCGTGTTTCTAACCCCTCCCACTACGGTGAGGGAGATTCGCTCTTTTCTTGGTCATGCAGGTTTTTATCGAGATTCATCAAGGACTTTTCCAAGATAGCATCACCACTTTGTAATCTATTGCAAAAAGATGTGGTTTTTAACTTTGATGAGAAGTGTGTGGCGGCATTCAATCGTTTGAAAGAACTTTTGATTTCAGCCCCTATCATTAAACCACCGGATTGGAGTAAGCCTTTTGAGCTCATGTGTGATGCAAGTGACTATGCGGTTGGTGCGGTGCTTGGGCAACGTGTGGGGAAGCTTCCTCATGCTATTTATTATGCTTCTAGAACGTTAAATGAGGCCCAACAAAACTACACAACCACTGAAAAGGAGTTATTAGCCATTGTTTTTGCTTTAGAAAAGTTTCGCTCTTATCTAATTGGTACAAAAGTTGTTGTCTTTTCCGATCATGCAAGACTTAGATACTTGCTTACAAAGAAAGAGGCGAAACCGAGGCTCATACGATGGATTTTACTCTTGCAAGAGTTTGATCTTGAAATCAAAGACAAGAAAGAAATCGAGAACACCGTTGCGGATCACTTGAGCCGACTTGCTGTGGACAAGGAGACTATCCCATTGCGTGAAAGTTTCCCGTACGAGCAACTATTCTCCATTGCCTTTGGAGAACCATGGTACGCTGATATTGTTAATTACTTAGTGTCTAAACAAATCCCAAAGAACTTGTCTCGTGCTGAGAGGGACAAACTTAAGA
This sequence comes from Papaver armeniacum, assembly GCA_023531295.1. Taxonomy (NCBI): domain Eukaryota; kingdom Viridiplantae; phylum Streptophyta; class Magnoliopsida; order Ranunculales; family Papaveraceae; genus Papaver; species Papaver armeniacum. The sequence goes on along the minus strand of JAJJWW010011564.1, from coordinate 24,526 downwards.
AGTTAGGAAACCAATACATATGGGATGATCCATACTTATGGAAACATTGTAGTGACCAAGTAATACGTAGGTGTGTTCCCGAAATTGAATTTAATTCTATCTTGTCTTTTTGCCACTCATATGCTTGTGGAGGACATTTTGGGAGTAAGAGAACCGCTCTCAAGGTATTAGAATGTGGTTTCTTTTGGCCAACTTTGTTTAAGGATGCACATGCATTTTGTAACACATGTGATAGGTGCCAAAGAACCGGCAATCTAGGTGCTCGAAATCAAATGCCGCAAACTATTATTCAATTTTTGGAGGTTTTTGATGTATGGGGAATTGATTTTATGGGCCCTTTTGTCAATTCTAATGGGAATTATTATATTTTGCTTGTGTGATTATGTCTCGAAATGGGTGGAAGCTAAAGCCACCCCAACTAATGATTCTAAAGTTGTTTCAGATTTTGTGCAAGCTAATATTTTTGCAAGGTTTGGAATTCCAAGGGCTATAATTAGCGATGGAGGTTCACACTTCAAAAACAGGTTCTTGCAAAGCTTGTTAAGGAAGTACAATGTGTCGCATAGGATTGCAACACCCTACCATCCGCAAACAAATGGACAAGCCGAAGTTTCCAACCGAGAGGTGAAATCCATTCTTGAAAAGACAGTGAATCCCACAAGGAAAGATTGGAGTTCGCGACTTAATGATGCTTTGTGGGCGTATAGAACCGCATATAAAACACCTATTGGGATGTCTCCTTTTAGGCTTGTTTATGGTAAACCTTGTCACTTACCCGTAGAAATTGAGCATAAAGCGTTTTGGGCTATTAAGCAATGCAACATGGAGTTGGATGGGCCGGAAAGCAAAGAAAGTTACAACTTCAAGAGCTAGAGGAGATTCGCAATGATGCATTTGAAAGCTCACGGATTTATAAGGAAAACGAAAGCTTTTCATGATAATATGATTTCTAAGAAACAATTTTGCATTGGGCGTAAAGTGCTTTTGTTTAATTCTCGCTTGCAATTATTTCCTGGTAAATTAAGGTCACGTTGGATTGGACATTTTATTGTGACTAATGTGTTTTCTCATGGTGCAAAAGGAAATTCGTAGTTTAGCTGCTGTGTAATGAACTTAAAGTGAATGGGCACCGGTTGAAACCATATTATGAGAACTTCTCTTCGGATGTCGTGGAAGGAGCTAATCTTTTGGAAGTACTCCTCTGGAGGAGTCATAGAAAGCAAGGAGATAGTCGGGCTGACGACTTTAAACCAAGCGCTAAATGGGAGGCAACCCATCGGTTTTGTATCTCTTATCTTTTTATGTTCTTTTCTTGTCATGTTTTTACTTTTTCTGATTTTGTGTCACTTTTCCGTTAGGATTTCCCACCTTGACTTTCTTTGGACGATTCAATTACATTGAGGACAATGTAAAGTTTAAGTGTGGGGGAGTGGTGTTGGTTTGCTTTGTAAATTTTTCAAAATTTTTCAACTTTTGTGTAATTAGTGAATAAGAAAACTCCAATTTGTAGTTAGTTTAGAGTCACATAGTATACATGTCGCTAAGATTACATCGAATTCTCATAATAGTGACTCGAACTTAGAGATGACAGAGAACATGATCGGGTTTCTTAATTGTATGAGAGTTAAAGTTGGATTTAACCATGCCAAAGGCAAATAAGGTGCAGATCGAATTCGGTATTAGAACAAAGGATCCCCTATAGTGGAGACTACCCATGTTACATAATGTGAGGCACCAACCTTAAATTCTTTGTACACTGCTCTAAATTGTGCTTTTAGAGTGTGTGTCACCGCACGTAAATTCCGGCGGAATGGTGAGCTGCCCAATTTCCCACCATAGAAGCACTATTTTGATCTCTTGAGTGCTATTTTTATCAACCATGTTGGTGACATCGAATTGCTAACTTACATACCACTTGTGATCTTGTTCGCAGCTTAGCACCATCCACCTTATCTCTCTACACCAACAGTCCATAGAAACACCATCATCATCAACAAGAGGAGCATCACAAATTAGAAGGAAAGTTGAATACGTTCGAGGTTTACAAGCAACACTATAGTAAATGGGCAGATTTCGTGATTTGAGTAAAGCAACAAAACAGGGAGCAAAATTTTTATAAGTTGAAGACTATTATACAAGAGTGGAAAATTATAAAGGATGAGAATTCGAGAAGTCTAAGATATCAAGACATATAAGTTGTGAAGAATCAAGTGGTAAAGTACTTACACCATGGCCTTTGTATTTATAGAAAAAAAAAAAAAAAAAAAAAAAAAAAATAAAAAGAGACAAGAGAAAAGTTTTAGGTTTGTTAATAGTTTTTATTTTGTTTTATTTTTATTTTTATTTTTATTTTGTATTTTGTATTTGTTTGATTTCTCAAAAAAAAAAAAAAAAAAAACTAAAATTAAAAAAAAAAAAAAAAAAAAAAAAATTTGGGTTTGTATAGTTTGTTTTTATTTTTGTATTCTTTCAATAAATCCTATGGAAAGAAGGAATATCTATAATGAAGTTTCAAGCGACAAGAAATTTGAGGGAAAGAGTCATATTGTCAAGATTCTACGAAGTTCAAGAGTTATCATCGAGAGTTAAAGACCGAAGACGAAGATGAAGACACCGATAGAAGACCGAAGACGTTTCTATGGATGTCTTTGTGAGAGTGGTGCTAGCTGCACGCCGAACGGATTCACCGTAAGTAAGCATATTCCCACCTTCGTTAAATGGTTGATTTCCTTTCGAAGAGATCATCAGAAAAATGGGTTTTCAAAAATATATAAAAGATGTGGGTTTTCAAAATATTTCGGAGGGTTTTGCCTTCCTACCATTCAACGTGTCGCAGGATTCTCTCTTCATTCCAACCTGGACACATGTGTGACCCATAAAGAGCTGTTTATTATTGAGCGCAATATCATAAAACCCTTTCTTGTGAGGCAGAGTCGAGACTTTTGATCACTCCGAACCCGAATTTATGTCGAGAAGGGATGGATATCTCTCTCTCAACTTTTAAGAATGAGATTGTGTTCATTTATGTGTCTAACTTCTTATGACTAGTGTGCAGAATCTCTATGTCTTCTTAGCGCGTTGGATACTATCATTACGGAGAACTAGTAAGTTGGAAAAATAGATTTTGTGGGTAAATCTCTAGTAAACCCTCACGAGACTATAACTCGTCCACTAGGGACACCTAGTGGTTTAAAGGCTTGTTATTTATGCTAAAAGTGACCGTAGCCTCGACGACACGGAGTTGTTGTATTTTATTGTTTTGGTTTGATTTGCTCGAGGACTAGCAAAGTCTAAGTGTGGGGGAATCTGATAGGTGTAGAATACACCGTATTTACTATCTAGAGTTTATGCTTTCTTTGCTATTTTTCGTGTGAATTATGTATCTTATGCGTGTTTTTGAGTTATTAGGTACTGAGTCCTTGGGAGCAAAAGAAGAAGAAATTAGTCATTTGGAGCGAAAAGGAGCACAAAGACCAATTCACATGCAAGCAATTGCTATTTGGAGCGGGCTATAGTGCACAAGAAGGAAGTGAAGAAGAAGCAAATAATTGTCGGTTCCTCAAAACCGACAAGCTAACTCTAAACCGGGTGGGCCCATATCCATTATCCGGGTGCCTAAATATGGCCGTACAGCAGCCTTATCAGCTTGGTTTTGTGAAGGAACTCGTTTTCTTCCCCAAATCTCATTTTGCATCCGAGAAAGAAATTGATGCAATGCCATGGATTCAAAGTGGAGGTCGAGAGGGGTTAATGGATGTTTGGATTCAAGTGAAGAGATGTAGCCGTCAATCAGAAGAAGGAGGATTGATATTCGATAGCTCTAATGATTGCCGAGGAATCAAAGTTAGGTTTGAGTTAAACCCAGGACTCGAGTTAACGGAAGAAATCATGATTGAAGCGAGTAATGTTCGAGAGAGGAATGAGATCGAGGGATAGTTTTGTGTGAAGTTTGGTGGTTCGATAAATAGTGAAGATTGATCCGAGATAGAAAAGATCTCGCTGATGCAAGCAATTGACGCTCGAATTGAGGATGGGTTTTGTGAGTTTAAACTCAGCTGAAGAAATTAAAGTTACGATTCATGGCTGGAGAGTTGAGTTGTTGCCGGTGATGAGATAAGAAGGAGATCTGGGTGTCATTTGATTCCAGTGAAGTTGTTGTTCTTATGAGGAGAAATTAGGGTTCTTATGGTGAAATTGTGAGATTCAATGGACTCTGAGCTCAATCTTAGTAATAAGGAGGTGGGTTTGAGGATTAATTGGATTCTGATGATTGAATTGGTCGATTTTGGTCATTGTTGCTGCTACTGAGATGGATTGAGCTTTGGAAATAGTCTGGTGGAATTGTAGAGCTGTGCTGAGCAATTACAGGATGTAGAATGCTGAGTCACTCTGAGTTGCAGGTCATGGGTATACTTTGGTTTAGAACCTGATGATTGTGTTGCACTGTTGGATGGGCAGGTGAAGCTTGAGCCAGTGATTGAGGAACCGAGGCTATTGGCCAGAGAAGATAGAGGTGGCTCCGAGATAGATTGCAGTGATGGCCACAGGTTCGAGTCCGGTTTGGTCCGATGTCATAGGTGCTAGGGTTATAGCTCGGTTGCAATAAAGTTAGATTCTGGAATGTAGGTTACAAGGGTTCTGTGGAAGATTGCAAGAGGATCAAATCTGCTGAAAAGCCGAGCCTCGACAATTGCATTTGGAGCTGAAATAAGGTGTTGGTGATCCAAATGAGTTTGTATGGCAAAGCGGCTCATGGACTTGGTGATGACAGAGGCGGATCAAGATTGGGTTTGTGCCTCAGTGTCGGCAAGGAAGAGATTTCACATATGCAGCTGAGTGCAAAGAAATAGACCGAAATTGAAGCTGTGATGATAAAGGCAAATCTTGTGTCGCACTGTGATTGGTTGTGCTTGTGTTCTTTGTTGGAGGTGCAACCACGTATGGAAGAAATGGTGGCATCCGAGCCGTTGTCATTGATGTGAAGCCGAGGCTTTTGAGTTGTAACAGGATGGAGCTGCAGCTGTGGTAAAGGCATGCTAAGTAGCAAGTTGCGGCATTTGAGTTGATGGTTGGTATGAGAAGAACAAGGACTAAGAAATGGTGGTTTCGTGGGAGGAACGGGTTGGCTCACCGCTTTTGTGATGATGTCACCGTATGTTGACCGATAATGTCGTTGTCTCAATGGAGTTGGTGATTTTGTGTTGGTTATGAGCTGCAGATGGTGGACGAGAGCCGAATTGCAGTGTCCGGGTTCTTCCGGTGTTGCTTGTGAATCATGAGTTGGAAATGTTGCAGGATGTGCACTTTCGGGCACTACAATGAACTCGAGTCGCAGCAGCAAAGAAAGGTCAGGTGGAAGTGATATGCTCAGGTACCGTTATGGTGGAATGATGGCTTTATGGAATTGCTGCAAATGAGCTGCAGTGAGGCACTGGTGTAGTCGCTGCCACTAAGGCTGATGGCAGGGGGTTGTAGTGCTGGCAAATGAGATGGTGTTAGCTGTGTAGTTGTGGTGAGACAGAATTGGCAAGTGGTTACAGAGAAGCTGAGATTGCAGGGATAGAGTGTGGCTCATGCAAGATAACTCAAGCCTGTGCAATGGCCTGGCAAGATGGCAAAGGCCTTGGCCACTCAGCCCATCCAGCTGAGTAAGAAGCTAGTCAGACCCTGACCTGGTCTGACTCACTTTAACTCGGTTTGACCGAGCTGATCCGATTCAACTCGTTGACCTGACCCGATTCAACCCGTTGACCGGTGACCGGGCGGACTTTGCCGGTCACCGGAGCCGATTTCCGACCACTTCTCCGGCCGATTTCCGGCCACAATACAATTTCCTATGACCACTTTTTGGACGTATTTTCTACACGGGTTTCTCTCTCTTATGGGCTTGGTGGATTTTTATCTATTGGACTTTGAAGGCTTGACCTAATTTTGGAAGTGAGGAAAGGCTATAAAAAGAAGAATTCTACAACTTTTGGGGGATATATCTTATTCTTGGAACTTTGGAGAGCCGTTTTTGGTTACGCAACTAGGGTTTGCTTTTGTTCATCTTCTTCTTTAATTCAACTTATATTTTTGTGATGAACTCCATAGCTATGAGTAGCTAAATTCTCTATTATTGGTTAAGGATGTAGTCCGATTTCGAAACTTGTGTTTGCTTTATGTATTAGTTTTCTCTCTTGATTATCGTTCAATTCTCTCTGCTTTTATGATCACATGATTGAAGTATTGTGATAGGATTATGGTGTTTGATTAGTTAAGTGGCCAATTAATTGAACTAGCATCTTAGTCCATAGCTATTTTAGGGTTTTTCATCAAGCGATAACCTTGAATACGAGTAGCATGATATGTTTACGGTTTGTAGTGATACACTCTCGTAATCATATGTAGAGTTTGACCATTGTCCAAATTGTTTTGCGCAACGCATGACAATTGCATTGATTAGCCTATTTTTTAAACTTAATGCTCCTAGGAATTGAACTTGATTAGCGCAAGGCGTTAGGCTATTCTTTAGGTAGGATTCACATACGCACTTTAATGTGTGTGTTGATGAACTTGAGAAATTAATAGATTATCTAGCTTTCTTGATTCTCTAGTCTTTTGATAATACAAGAGATTAAATCGTAATTCTATTCATATATGCAAGCACATGTCTAAGATTGAAGATGAATTCCTTGACCAATATCTCTCTCCATTGATTATTTTCTACAATTTACTTTGCTTTTAATTTACTTTTATTGCTTACATAGAATTCAGAAATCCCCCCAATTGGTTACTTTAAGAGATTAATTATGAAATAACTACAATTGCCTCTCTGTGGATACGAACTCTTTCTTATCATATACTTTAGGAAAGTGAAATTATTTTTGACGCATACGACAGCGATCAGTGTGTGAGATTTTTTTTTATTTCTTTAAGGTGTAGCGCAGAGGTATATTTTCAAGCTCTCATCCGTGTTGCATTGGCGCTTCGAACTTTGCTCCAGGAGCCGCCTAACGCTTCGCTCCGTGGTCGCTCCGCTTCCACGCCACCCAGCTTCCCGCCTCCGGAACGTTCTCCCCGTGGCCGCTCCGCTTCAACGTTTCGCTCGTGAGCCGCCTAACGCCTCACCTCCGTGCCGCTCCTCTTCAACGCTTTCGCTCCGTGGCCGCTCCGCTTCCACGTTTCACTCGAGCCGCTTCAACGTTCTCCCCGTGGCCGCTCAGCTTCAACGTTTCACTCCACGAACTGCTTCAACATCTCACCTCCAGAAGCCCCTCCTCTTAAACGTTCGCTTCAGAAGTCATTTCAACGTTCACTTCAGAAGTCGTTTCAACATCCACTTCAGCAGCCGCTTCAACATTCTCTCCAGGTGCCGCTTCAGTGTCTTCTCCAGGAGACGAAGCCGCTTCAACGCCACTCCTTCCTTCCAAGTTTTACTCGCTTACGCATCCATTTAATCCCTTTGCTTCCATGGACGCCCATGCAATTCCATCCAACCTATTTTGGTTCCCACGACAATGTAGTCTCTTCAGATCACATCTGCTGCCAAGAACTCTGTTCTTGTTCGTTTTGTTGATACCATCCTTAGAGATTTACCATAGCAACAACCACTACAAAGGTAATCCATACTTCTCTATATTTTAGTTTCACATGGAAGAAGTAATAGAGTCACTAATACGAGATGCAAGATGATATCTTTATTATGGTCAACTCACCGACCATACAAGATAGAAACATGTAAACCAAACTTTGGGACCGAGGCTCTACACGGAATCCATTCACCTGTCAAAGCTCGGAGACACAAATCAACATAAAAGTCATAGCCACGACAAGGTCACCTACTCTTCAAAGGTTTAGCGTAAGGATATCATCACCTCTCTTCCCGGAAGGCGTGTGCAACACTTTACGAGGCCCGCGACGGATCCCAAGCCTACTCAGAGGAAACAACTTCAGTAACCAAAGCGAAGTGTGACTAGGGACTACTCATCGTGGTCCATCCCCGACAACAATCAAGCACTCATGAGATAACTCCAGAGACGCGGCTGAAATATTTTTCTTGAAGAGACAGAGGGAGCCACGATTAACGACATAACTCTCTCACTGCTACCTCTTCGTTATCCGAATTTTTCGTCCATGAGATGATTCCAAGAATCCCAGCATCACATACAGCAGAGTGAAATAAGCTTGTATCAAATCCCATAAGTGTGGATTCAAGGCGATGCAATTAAAGTAGGCTACAGTTCGGGACTGAAGCCTCCTTCGGGTTTAGAGGTTTGAGCGCAGTCATCACCTTACCAGTGAGTGCAGTAGAAGCACATCTTCCACGAGAAAATAGGCTTGGGATAATTACACATGGGGACTACCAACATGGGATACTTTTCACTACCCTCAACCATGTTATTTCTGATTTCAACATCATCACTGTCGAAGTTTTACGAGCCGCAGGAATTTCTCAGCATGAAGCTGTACACGTGCATCAAAGACTCCAAAAGCACGCCACAAAGATACATTCACACATCCAACTACGCCATTGGGTCTAACAGAAGTATAACTGGGGAATGGTCACTGCATACCATTCCATACAACAGTTCAAGATTCATAAGATGGTTCAAAGGATGTCGCTTGGAACGAAGACCTTGAAGACTTGATAGCAGCACATCGGAAACGGAACGCTCTCAACTCGTCTACTTCACCCAATTCCTCCAGAAGATTTCGACCATGCAAGCATCCACATCATATCATCGTCGCAATCAGAAAGTCCAGGCACCAGATAACCTAAATTCAAGGATGGACCAACAACGCAACCACAATCTCCAAGATTAGCCATGACATGATCATTGCCGAGCATATATTTCATCCATCCATCCCAAGAGTGCAATTGAGTTTGGTAAATTTTTAAATCTACCGGAGAGGTCGATACTCATTCTTCCTCGGGAGTCGAACCTTATTACACATTCTGGAGAAGATCGATGATACTGTTGGGTGGATACATGCGAGAGCACCTACCTTGAGTTCTCCTGGCTTGCCTTGCTATTAATTATAACTATTGGAGATTGCTTTGATTGACATTAATGCCCGCTCTACCACCGCTAACGAATGACGAAAACACCAACACCTTCACCAAACACCAGAACTGATAGCTTACATTGTGCAAGCCAGTTCAATATTCTGATACAAGTCATAAACTACCAACACCTTCACAATCTCAACACCTTTTTCGCCTCCCTCCCTAAGATGAACCCCATCTCCTTCACTTTGTGACCGAAGCAAGTCTGGAACGACTATTTCTTGGTTTAGGCCAGAATTGTATAGATTGATCTCTCGAATCAAAAGCACTCCCTTGTAGTGCATTTGTTTAGGGTTTAGATTCATTTCTCATCCACACACACCCAAAATTACCAAAACAAGCGGAAATAGTTTTTGCCCATAAACAATCAAGCGACCACGGTGGGAGATTGATCTCTCGGTTGCAAAAATCATTTTTCCTATCCCGTTTTCGATTTCCTAAATTTCTCAATATGGTTGATCTTAGGAATGGTTCAGAAACCCTCAATCCCAATTTTACTTCTCCCAGCACTGACAATACTTCACATGTTATTCATGAATCCGTTCTTTTATTCAAAACCCTTGTCAAGGCTATGGATTCTTAATATTTAACAACTATTCGTGATTTGATGAAAATCCTGAATGATATCGTCAGGAATCAAGCTACTATTGTCAAAACGCAGGACGGAGTTTTTGCGCTCTTGAAAGTCCTCACGGATCAACTATCAAAGGAGCCAACACGCATTCATTCTGAAGGAAACGCCACCAACAATCCATGTTGGATCAATACCGATGGTAGTAGTCCTTCTTCCAAGATTCATATTCATATTCCTGGTGAGGAAGATGAAGCCTATGATCGCGTTGAATGGAAAAGTAGCCACCAACCTAACTTGCCTGCTCATGAAGATCGAGAGATGCTTCCTCAAACTCAGAAAGAAGACTCGTGGGATTTAACACGTTCTCATCAGAGTCCTCGTAATAAAAAGGTGATTTCATTATGTGCATCCTTCCTGGAAAGTATCAATTCCCATATTGCATCCAAAACTGCTAAGAGATCCGCTGCTGCTTTACTCAGTCGATCCGAACCTTCCCAGAATGAAGAAACTCGTAAAGATGTTCAGGAAAGCAGGCGTCCTTCCAATAAAAGACCCAACCTCCAATTAATCACTAGTGAGGGTGGAAAGAGAAAGCATCCGGGGAACAACTATCAACAATCTAAGCGTCCGACTCCCATTTCACATAGGTCAAATGAGACTCCACCATTCCCAGATTTTCCCTTTCCAATAGAAGAGGTGATTAAATTCTTGGAGGTCTGGATACAAGATGACGCCATCAAGCTACCTCATGTCAAACGTCCTCCAACTAAACAAGAAATGGAAGATCCCAAGTACTGCCGCTTCCATAGGTTTTTCAACCATCCTACAAGTGACTGCAACAAATTGAAGCACATCTTCCAGGAGAAGATCGACTCAGGGGAACTTCAACTAGGCACTGAAGGAGTATACAAATACCATCCTCCTATTAGAAGTTGTTGCATGCTTTCTGGGGACTCCGTCTACAAAATTGTGCAGTCAACCATGGAACATGTATGTGAAATTCTTTATTTCTCCAAGGCACAACGTCAAGATATCTTTGCCGTTCTAAATTGTGTTGTATCGGAAAGCGATTACCTTCGATCGATGAAGCTGCCCCCAGGCCTAAATCTCTTCAGGAAGACATGATTGGAATAAGCGGCTGGGGACTCTTAACCACAGCTTATCTTAGAGATGTCGAGTTGGGAAAAGCATTGATTAACGCATGGGCTACGAAAGGAAATCCAGAAGCGCCATATCCTATATCCAGAGGCTCAAACGCACGAGTAAGTCTTCCCGAACAACCTCTTTTACAGTCTTTTAACCCTCATCTCATCAAGAACTTGGGACTTGATCTGACGTCAACCCAACTGCTACTAGGCGATGTGAAGAGGAAGTTGGTCCCTGCCAATATTTTATCAAATGTTTAGAAGAAGTCTCGATCGAGGATAAGAGGTCCAAAGGTCAAGTAGCAGGAGCCTCACCTAGTTTCCAAAATTAAACAAAGTGACTATTGCAAACTCCTTGGTACTGACAACTGGGAGGAGTAGCAATACACATTAGATAGCTCCCATCAGTTCCTGAAACATTATATTGCCATTTCCCTAGTATTTCCCTTGTTTTCATACAATACTTACGATTCATCCAAAATGTTTGCACCAATTTGCATTCATAGTTAAGATTTCAGTGAAACACTATTTCTTTCACAAAACAAAAATCTTTATTCTTCAAGAGCATCCGCCTACCTGTTCAAAACCAAATCAAACCACAAAGGAACGTCTCGTCTTTCCAAAACACCTAAAGGAAAAAGTTCTGGGAAGGAAATAAAGGCACTCAAGGGAAATCATTCAGCAACATTTCATCTTTTTTAGAGAAAACATTTTTTATACCCCGAAGAGTAGCGTGCTTCAACTTCAACTCTTGAAACAGTTTCTCAATACTCATTCCAGTTTTCTCAATTTCGAAAGGGTAGATCTTAGATCCAATTCAATCATTAAATTCAATTTAGGTTCAACAACCAATTTCAATTCCGGTGTTCCATTCTTTTAGAAGCTTCAAAAAATGTTTTTTCAAGCAATGCTACCGGAAATGCCTTGGATAGCTGAGCACCAGTAAGTCTCCCAGATGAAAGGGCTAAAAAGGCGCGTGGAGACACAAGAAGATGCGACTACTACTTAGAAGAACACAACAGATTCTCTCGAGAATCCGAATGGAGCAACCGCCTTTTCTGCAACACCAAAAGTTTTGTATGGATAATGCCTCAAAGGGTCCACACCCAGAAAGACAAAGTGAAGGTTCGCGTAGCCGTTGTTCCAGTATGAAGATGGTCGACAACAAATTCAACACTAGTGGAATCCTAGGGAGACACCTGCAGAGGTCACAAAAGGAAAGGTCTATCTCTATTCCACCACTACTACCAATTTAAGGTCAGGAGTATCCGCTATCACTTCATCAACAAAATGTGTAGATCTAGAACATGGCGTAATTCCGAGAATTCGTTCATCTATAATAACAAGGGAGGATTGATACATCTCCAAATCCTCATAAAGGGTTCGCCTATTATGTCAGCCCAGACGAGAGCGAGCCCGGGACATCTTCAGATCTATTGGAGCCGACACCTCAAGTGAGCATCCTCAATAAGATAGTGATGTTCGCATCATCATGTCGAGAAAGAATCTGCAGATTGGGCAAATCACTCTGTCAGACTTAAGAGGAATGCTTCAACGAAACAGCGAACATCCAAATGATTATGTCAAGAGGTCTCGAATTTAGGCACTGGAGGGTCACGATCCAAATGTGACTGAACAACAAGTGGTGTAATTGTGCATCAATATGATGGTACCTGTCTATCGTGCTTTGTCGAAGAACCTGCTCTTTCATACATCCTCTGAACTCCGTGAAGCTGCTAAATGCTCAGTTGCGACAGTACCTGCCCTGCTAGAAAGAACAAGCCTGCCAGTAATGAAGAGCCTCATGATGTTCGTGGAAGCATACATCTTACCAACATGCAATGCAACCTTCAGCCTTTTGTAAGCAGTTTCGCTGAAGCATCAAGAGGAAAACCACCGAGATACAATATCCCGCGCATACAAAATCTCCAACTCCAACTCCAGTACCACATCCACGATTGCCGCAATGATGAAACAACGTCCAGGATATTCTATATCTGGATCGATGCCAGCAACATCAATGAGAGACGCTTTCAGAATTTCGTCTCCCAGAGAAGAAGTAGTTGCGTTACCAAAGGAGATTGCACCTGGGACTTAAGAGGTACATACAGATTCTCCAATAGCTTCATCATATTTGCAGAACCTATTAGTTAAGTCATTCGCATGAAGGAACTTCCCTACTCCTCAAATACACGATCCAAAGATGATAATGGCAAAGGAGTGTGACTAGGGACCGCTTAGCACTGCCCATCTCAAAGATGGTGAATTTAGAGAGATGCAAGCACGTTATCATTATGATTCCAAGATGTCCAAAAGACAATAATATACTCAAGAGAGCATGCGTATTGTCAAAGACCAGTGATATTCCTGGACGTCTATGAAACGCAACGCAGATGTAAAGACGGCCTCATGAACCCTGTATAACAACATCTATCAAGTCGAAGGCTCAATGGATACTCGTGGGCAGGGGACTGTCTCTCTCTTTTCCGTTCCATGAGGAAACATCAAGGAAGCTATCGACTTCATCATTAGCTTCTCTATCTAATAACGAGACAACCTCTACCACTATATGAAGACGGCCAAGTTCGTGCCCATAGCTATCACGCCTCTCCCTTCCAGTCTTTTATGATCACAGCCACTTCCAAGAACCGTTGTTGCTCGTTTGTTGATACCAGCCCGAGATTCACCATAGCAACAATCATTACGGACAGAGTCAAGGACTTGTTCAACACAAGAGAGATGGTCAATCAAGAAGCATGTAATTCGCAAGGGGAAATCAAACTGAAGAAGAAGCCGCTTTAACACTCTCTCCAGAAGAAGCCGCTTCAACGCTCTCTCCAACAGAAGCCGCTTCAACGCTCTCTCAGGAAGAAGGCGCTTCAATACTCTCTCCTGAAGAAGCCACTTTAACGCTCTCTCGGGAAAAAGGCGCTTCAACACTCTCTCTACAGAAGAAGGCGTTTCAACGCTCTCTCCTGAAGAATCCACTTCAACGCTCTCTCAGGAAGAAAGCGCTTCAACTCTCTCCAGAAGAAGGCGTTTCAGCTATCTTGTCATAAGAAGATGCTTCAACGCTCTCCAGGACCCGCTTCGACGTTCACTCCAGAAGCTGCTTCAACGCTCCCTCCAGGAGCCTCCTCGACGTTCAATCCAGAAGCTACTTCAACGCTCTCTCCAGGAGCCGCCTCGACGTTCGATCCAGAAGCTTCTTCAACGCTCTCTCCAGGATCCGCCTCGACGTTCGCTCCGGAAGCTACATCAACGTTTTCTTTAAGATCTACTTTAAAATCTTTTTCAGAAATTGCTTTAGCAGCCTTTTAAGGATATTACTCATGATCGGGATCGTCCTCATCAGAGTCGAGGATTACGACCTCGTCATGAATAGTTTGAGAATCCAATCAACCATATGCCAAATCTACCTGGGGACAACCTACATCATGCTAGGGGAACGCTCACCTGGACGCCTCTTGAACGTGACATGCTCTAAGGACAGGATGACCCATCTCTCCTGGTAACATCTAACTTTGTCTCATAAGTTTTATCTTTATTTGTCACCATCTAATGCCTACCCCACAATAGTGCAACCATTGCGTGCTAGGAAGGGGACTTAATGTTGATGGTGGATTTTAGTTCAGAACTAAAATTATAAAACCAAAATTAATGCGCTGACATCCTGCAAAGGGTAAAGCCGTTTGATAAGTGATGAGTGCAGAAAACCTCTTCACTTTATTTATGCGAAGCAATTTAATAAATATACAAAATTCACCCAGAATGGTGCGTGCAACAGCAATCCCAAATATTCTGTGAATTCTATTAGCATTACTAATTAATGCATGATTTTCCTAGTATTTTCAGTGCTATGTTCCCCAGCGAACTCTCAATATCGGCATGACATGACGATCAAATATTCGCTCGCAATAGAGTAGCATGAATATCCCGAAGTGTCGGTATTGAGACCTGCATGAAAACACTCACATAGGCTACATCACTCTCTGACAAAGAAAGTCTCGTATCGACGCGCTTCTAATTAAAGGATAGCTCGATCGAACATGTTTAATTTCCTTAAGGGAAATCTAGACTGTCCATATCAGTCTCAGAAACGATCACGACCACGCAAGTTGGCCTCGCAATTTAACAAGCCTAGCCAAACCCTGGAAAAAATAGGCAATTGTTGTGATGACCACCTGCGGGCCCACTTATGCCCTAGTAGGTCGAACACCACGCCATACTTCCAAGCACACCAAACGCCATCCCTAAAATAAGGTGGCCGCGCTGCTTTGGAAGAAGCTCGAACGAGCAAGACTGTTCAGAGCAGTCTTAAAGTCATCACGACCGTCCAACCAGGCTGGCGAAGTTGGACGGATTAGATCATCCTGTGAATGATCATGGAAGTGCTAACGCACACGTTGGCGGGCCCACTTCTCCCTCACCCGATCGGTTTTCTCACGGCAAGGATATGGAGAAATGAAACGACTGCTCAAACCATGGCCGGCGTGATGCTTCTAAGGGTCGCGGAAATTCCACTAATGTATTAAATCGATCACAACCATCCAACTTAACCAACCTATTTGGATGGCTTAGATCGCATTTAGGACCATCAGGAAGGTGTGCATATGTTCATCGTCAGCCCAACATGGGCCCCACGTGATCGATCTCCCCAAAGGAGGTCACGATTTGCCCAAACCGTTTGGCCACAGTCACGTGTGCGTGACTGATTCAAAACCTAATTAGGGTTTGCGGCAATGCATATATGTCGTAGTTCGATCATGACCATCCATCTTCGCCAGCCTAAATGGAGGGTGTAGATATAGACTCAAGAAGTCCCAAGGATGTCGACGTGATCACCGTGGGCCCACCTTTGCGTGTGACCGGCCGGCCTATGCAGACTAGGGCTCGGTACCTCGAAACGCACGCCCAAAGGTGGCATGCCACACGTCTTTTAAAGTCTTTGCGGCAATGTATTTCTGTCGCAAATCGATCACAACCACTCATCTTTGCCGGTCAAGTTGAGTGGCATAGATTGAATCTTTGTGGGACCGAGAGGTGTAAGCATGCACGCTAGAAAGTCGTCTTCATGCATGACTGATCGACCCACTTAAAAAAAAAAACGCCATTGCTTGGATTCGATCAAGCCAAAGAGGGATGTTAGCGCACCTCTAAAAACCCTAAAATACGTCCACGGCAGCAAATATGTTCCGTAAATCATCTCGCCCGTCCAACTTTGCCAGCTTGGTCGGACGGCTTGGATAAAAAGTTAGGCGATCAAGGAAGCACCTCAATGATTACCGTCCGCCACCCTTCCATAGGGAGTGATCGACCAGATGGTGGCCCGCCATGCGATCACTCGAAGATGGTTGACTAAGCATGACTCACCTAGTGAGGTGTCATACAACTAATGATGGAAAGGTTGAATGACACATAGCTACTCAAGTAATGACTAAGCCCTCTTCTAGCCTCTTTCATATTTATATTCAGAATTTTCTGATTTCCATTAGTTGGGTAAGAGGAATTAGAAGTAGAAGTTAAGTCATTAACCTTTTTCAGTTTTGATATGCTTTTATTTCCTTATGCAGAACATGTATATTGTTGTGTATTATGTTATTGTATAGCTCTTATTCATGTTGCCTTATTCAGAAGTAACTTGTAGTGATTGTGTTTATTGTTATAGTCATATTAATGATATATCCAAATCAGATCCAAAAAGATGATTTATTCTAGTTTCTAATATGAATTAGTAGTTGTATATAAGTGTTTTCTAGATTGTAGAATATGAGAATGCTAGGATAATATATTTTCAGCATATGGGTATTTATATGATCATGTTTATGTTACTAAATGATGATTATGAAGCTAAAATTCCAACAGATACCTCTTCGCAAATGAACAACGATAAGAGGAGTAGCACACGAACTAAACTTGTCAACAACAACCGTACATCGACGAATCAAGGATGGAAATCTTCGACCACATTCAAATGCCTTGAGGCCGGTACTTACGGATGAAAACAAGAGAGCAAGGGTGAATTTTTGCTTAAAAATGATAGACAAAGGTATGACCCAATCTTTAAATTCATTCATTGACATGTTGGATCGGATTCATATAGATGAAAAATGGTATTACATTACAAAAAGAGCACAAAAGTATTATCTTCATGCCGAAGAAGAAGAGCCTTTACGCACGTGCAAAAGTAAAAAATTTATCACCAAAATCATGATTTTAACGGCCGTGGCTCGTCCTCGCTTGGGTTTTGATCGTAAGATCGGAATATGGCCTTTTGTGGTTAAAGAAGCCGCAAAAAGGAGCAGCAAAAACCACATAGCTAGGACAATGGAAACCAAGGAAATGAAATTTGTTGACAAAGAGGTTATGAGGTGTTTTTTTATTGAGAAATTGTTGCCTGCTATCAATAAGAAATGCCGTTTAATAATTGTAAGAAAATATTTATACAACAAGATAATGCAAAACCACATGTCCACGAGAATGATAAATAATTTGTGGAAGCGGTTAGAAGTTACGGGTTAGATATCCAGTTGTTGTGTCAACCTCCGAACAGCCCCGACTTGAATGTTCTAGACCTTGGGTTCTTCAACGCTATTTCTGCACTTCATCATACTGATGCTCCAACCACAGTAGACGAGTTTATCGCAAGTGTTACGAGAGCGTTTGAAAATTTCTCGATTGAAAACGCAAACAATGTTTTCATAACATTACAATCTTGCATGAAGGAGATTCTTAGAATCAAGGGTGGGATTCACTACAAGATTCCTCATATGTATAAATGGCGTTTAATTAGATCTAGCCAACTCCCTAATGTACTTGAGTGTGATCCTTAAGTATTGAATGAGGCAAGGGAATTCATAAAGAAATATGAAATTATGCAACAAAGTTCTTCAGGTTTGTGATTTCAAACTTGTTTTTTCTTTGCCTTGTTACTTGAGTCTGTGTGTTTGTGCCTTGGGAAATCATGTATCTGCCTTGGGAAATCATGGATTTATGGTGTAGAGTTTCATGATGGATAACTGTGATCTCAGGAAACAAATTTCATTAGCAACTTTAAATAATCTTTGCTAAATGGAACCATGTATTGTTTGCCTATTGGGTATTGATCAGTTTTAGACCCTATGAAAGCAAATCAAGTGAAGGCGATACGAAAAGAAAAAGAACGGGCCAGCTTGCTATGGATTTTAAACAAACTATCATCGGCAGCGATCTTTACCAGAGCTGGCTTGAGGACGCCTCTGACCTTGTTGGAAGAAAGAAGGTTTTAATATTTCACCACCTTCTATACAAAATCTATGACTGGGAACAATACTTGGTGACTTTGCAGTCTTTTCCTTGTAGCTAAAAACACCTTTGTACTACGATGTTTTTGCAGAGAGCCAAATCTATCAATAAAATGAAGATAGCACAGCTCATGGACCTCCCTCCAGCAGCGATTGTATGTGGGTTGGAAGGAAAGCATTGCACAGAGATCTATTATCCGAAGCCACTGCTTGAGCTATATAAGAGAAGCATCCACATTCGTCCACCTCGTGATTCAGCCCCCAAACCACCTGAACCAGTAAGCTAACTCCTTTGACTATTTTTAAGTTTAATAGATGTGATTCCGATGGCTTCTTCAAATTCATAGGCTAATATCTTGATGCTTAATTATCTAGTGCCCTAACAACCATAGAGAGATTTCTATGGATTATCCATGGAGTATTATTTTAAGTGGAATGCATAACGTACTTAATCATAGAGAGCTATGAGAAGTTTAAACTTTGAACAACCTCTTGGATAAGCATTGCTCCTGCATTTTCAATGGCATCTAGAAGCTCAATGGCCTGAGCAATTGTTACTCCATCATTAACAATTTTCAGCGTTCCGGGTCCATCAAGAATTACGTTTCTCCCTGCAGTACATCTAATGACCAATTTATTCATTTCAAAATCAAGCACATTTATACATGCATTACACAATAATGGCACCTGACACACATCCAGTCAAGCAACACTTGTCGAGATCCAACTCCGACACACGAAGAAGACCACATGTTGAGAGATGATATTTTTCTAATCTATTACCATATACGTATTTGCCTGACCTGACACTTTATCCAAGTTTATGTCTAAGACCACAAGTTTCTGATATTTTTCTAATACATATGTATGATATTTTTAGTGGCATTCATTAGTTTATGATCTTTTATACTCATTTCCACCAGAAATAAGGAAGTTAAAGTTCGCAATGATCTAGAGCTTGGACATGCCAACTTGTTCAACAGAAACATGTGATTATTTTGCTTACATATGACTTGAATGGGTGTTTATTTGTTCTAGTTTTCGGTTTCGTTTTTGGGTTTCAATGGAATTTTAGTATTGATTTCTGTTTGTCTCTTTGTGTATTCTGATTAGGTCGGTTCGGTTATCCCAATGGAAGAAAACAATGACTTTGGTGCTCAATGGTTAAGGCCATTACTGGAAGCAAACTATTTCATTCCTTGTCGAGACCATGGGGAAGAAATATCTAAAAGTGAACGCAATTATTTCTGCTTGGATTGTATGGGTAAAGACATTTGTTCTTACTGTCAGATTCATCATAGAGAACATCACATTGTTCAAGTAAGTTCTCTCAGGCTTTTTTTTTTTTTTTTTTTTTTTTTTTTGATTTTTGAAAACCCACTTCGAAGATTGAACTCTTATTAACATTTTTGTTCCACCAATCGCAGATAAGGAGGTCTAACTACCACAAATAATGGTTAATGAAGTTCAGAAGCACATAGACATTTCTGGTGTTCAACATTATGTAATCAACAGTGCTAAAATCGTTTTTCTCAACGAACACCCTCAATTAAGACCTGGTAAAGGACTTACAATACATGTGAAATTTGTGCCAGGAGCTTGCTTGATTCATTCAGATTTTCTTCTTTGGGTTGTAAGGTAATTTTCAGTCAACTATACACAGAACTCATCACTTGAATGGCACTATAGGTTACGCATCAGCTCTCGTATTGAAAATATTTGAATAATTGTGTCTGCACATACGTACAGGCGAAGAAGATGATGTATGCTATCGAAAAAGCTATGGAATCTGTGGAAAAGCTTTCCAAGTAAACATGTCAGATCTAGAACTTCAATCAGGCCACTTTGATATTTGTTCAGGTTGCAGGATAGCAATAAGGAAAACACCAAATTGGTTCGCACTAAAGAAGAGCTTTTGCCAAGGAGGAAAATATAGAAAAGGAACTTTTGTACAGGAAAAGGAAAAGGAGGAAAGCGTTAACAGTTTGCCAACCAGTTTTCTACCTTCTGCACTCCCAATTGTTCTTACTCCATTGAAGTCCAGAGATTGTATTCATGGTGATTCATTCTTTAACAAAAAATTCTAGTACTCCATTGAAGTCTAGAGATTGTACTCATGATGGTTCATTCTTTAACAAAAACTCATTTCAATAAAAACACTTCCTGCACAACTTTTTGTCGTTCAAGGAATACAAGATATTATTGAAATGATTCATTATATAAGCAACACAAGAGATTATAGAAATGATTCATTTTCCATTGCACACGTAATTAGACCCAAGTACAAACTTATGCAATGATCAGGTTAAGACTAAACAAAAACAACAAGAATCTACTCGCATTACTGTCTTGAACTCTTCCATTTCGGGCCCCATTGCTCCACAGAATGCAGTAGTTGTAGACTAATCTGTGATGCATATGCTATTGTCTCTCCATGTAACATTTCAGCTCAGAATTACTGATGGACGTCAAAGATTTGCCATTCAACACCATTAGTAAACCTGGAAACTCATTCGTGTCCGTATTCACCAATATTGTCTTAGCTAAAATGGAACAATCTAACATGAAATTCTCATTCGGGACTTTCTTCAAACAACTTGTGGGCGTAAAATTCTCATTCGAGTTACAGATTTAACAACAACCCATTCTTAACCTCTTCAAATAAAACTCAAAAAAACCTTTTAATTCTTTCAACATAATCACCAAATCGATGGCAGCAAATCATGTTTGTTGGTTTGAATCTCGAATGGAATCACCACCAACTCGCACCCAAATCTTTCATCACTTGTCGTTTTAAAACTGTCCAAACCATAATCACGACCTACTGATTTCTTCTAATCCGATTTGTTCATCAACGAAAAGCAGCAACGAATTTTAAAAAAATTATGTGTCAATGGCAGCAACGCCATCAGTTTTTTCAGCGTTTTTTTTCTAAAATAAACAAAACCATAAAATTTTGTTTTTATGAAGGTTAAAACCGTAAAAGTGAAATCTAGTACCTTCCCAATTAGGAAACCAGCCTATTTTTTGAAACGTCTATTTTAGGAAACCAGCCTATTTTTTAGGAACGGAGGGAGTAGTTTCTAGAAATTTAATAACTAATATGCCCTTATTTCATTAATTATAGTGTTAGAATTAGAGTAGAAATCCATTTCCTCTACTAAGGTTTGGTGATGTATAGGAAAAAAAAAGAAAAACTAGGGTTTACAATTTTGTTAGCAAAAATGAAACTTTATAGCGACGATGAAGAATCTAGTAGTGATGAAGAAGTGGGTGTATCAGATAATCTTGATTTTGATCTTACCAATTTGGATTATTTGTTGAATGAACAAGACAATGTCAACCAAAACAAGCTTGAGGATATTATTGTAGCACAAGAACAATATTGTAGGGAACAAGAAGTTCATAATATTTCCAATTGGCAGGTATGCGTTCTAACGATCTCCAAACATTTAGTTGCACCTTACAATCACACCCAAAAAGGGGAAAAGTTTCAAAATTTCAACCGAAAATCTGTTTATTCGATAGGACCACATAAACCGATTCTGGATTAAATCTCCAAATTGGGAAAAACAATCGTTCGTTATTCATCACCATACAAACCGATTATAGTACAGTTTTGGAGCGATTGATAGGTGAAAAAAATCGGTTTTTGGTGGTGATGTACATATGCTGATTCCTACACATTCATATTTTCGAAAAATACACAAAGCTCACAATCGGTTTATGTACGTATATATGTAATCCGATTGTGGAGACGAAATATTACAGCAAAATGTGAGCATCAATCTGATTACATGTTACGCAACGTGAACCGATTGTTGTTTTTGGGAAATTTTCTATAAAGTCATCAAGTCCTTAATCGGTTGATATACTTATATATATATAACCAGATTCTTGAAAATTGGTTTTCTCGACTGTTACACATAAACCGATTCTAAATCCTCATCTTTCCCCTTAAAGGCCTTGACAAAATAAGCTCTCACGTTGAACGGTGATGAAACCCTCTTTTCTTATTGGCCGAGATATGCCTTTTCTGATGTAGAAGATGTGGTGAGGACACTTGGCATAACTTTATTAGTTAGAATATTTAAAAGTGGGTTACACTTTGTTTACATCAAGTAGTACTAAACGGTTTGTTAGTAACTGCGTCAACCAAAAAGTAGGTCGACAACACATTTGTCAAAATTTTAACCTAAATATTTTCTTTACACCGTCTTTACACCAAATATTTAACTGTACGTTAGTAACACCGTTACAGGTGGACAATACTTCCGCTAAACCTTTAAAAAAGGAAACATGTATCATTCAAATCCAAAAATTCTTTATTTGCGGCTTAATTATGGAAACTGTGTTACTATGGAAATCATGTTCGGAAGGAAACCGAGTGATTCATTTTTAGTAACAAGGATATAACAAGGATGACATTTTATGCACGCCCTGAACCATTAAATTTCTTGCTATGAAGGAGTCGGATGATGGAGATGTGACATCACCAAACCCAAGAGTTAACCAGAGTTATCTAGCTGGATTTCTTAAAAATACGTCATATCTTAGGATCTATCTAATACTAGAATACGGCGCAATCCTTAGTTTTAAAAATACGCTGGAAAACCTTATGCTATCACAACTCATATTTCACACTTATAGAGTTTTTTTGACTGTGACGTCCATATATAGCTGAAAACAAAGCCTACAAAACTGCATTTCTGTATGACCAGAGATGTAGAAAAACAAGCATGCGTAGTTGCAACAAGTAGTAACATGTCCGAGGAAAAGATGAAATAAAACCACAAAGAACAACTTTTAAATGTTGTCAGACCTTTAATCTACCACCACTTATTATTTGCTTGATGTGTACCAAAGAAAGAGTAGTTCATGAAGAGTTCCCATTAAAAGTACTAGCGATAAAATTGAATTCAATTCTCTGAGTTCTCAATTCTCCAACTTGCCTAGCTGAAAGCAGATACATCCTTACCAAGCAAGCAAACACCACCTGCAGTGAATTAGTTTTTGTTAGTATCCTATCAATAACTTAGTCACACTAGAAATTTGTTGTTAATTAGTAAGTGTTACTAACCAAGTAAAGTGTTGAATTAAAACCTGGATTTCGCAAGCATAAATTAGCCGGGATAACGTTGTTGCGGGAAAAGTGCTAAAAAGCTCTGAACCAAGAGACCGTCACGCATATACAATAAGAGAGAAATGAAAGCAGACAAGAAAAGTTTTTTTTTCTTTCTACAAGCATCAATCATAGAGAATTGCAACTAAGGTATACATAAATGCTAGATTTACTCCTAGTATCACACTGCGTAAACAAGAATATAAGGAGAATCGTATATAAATGGTTTGTATTTGTCTGTACCAACAAGAGAAGGAGAGTCTTATACATGTTTATTCAGTAGACTATGTTACCTCGTTAGATTCCACACTTCCGTGGACATTATGGGTTGCTTCCATTTACTTTTCTAAGTTTTCTCTACTGCTGTCTTTATGCGGCTAGCCTTTTGCCAGATTTGTCGCTTCGAGGAGGGGCTCGTATGGTTTCGAAAACTTGCATTGTTTTCATTTGCAGCGTCTGCCATGTTTTCAGCGAGATTGTGTTCAGTAGATTTCAAGTAGTTATCCAACTCTCCTGTGGCTCCAGTAAGCAACTTCTTAGTAGAGGAGGAACTAGAAGTTCTAGTGCTTGTACTCTTCATGGCTAAAGATAGAGCCATATGTGCCAGCTTACGGTATTGGAGACTAGATGACTTAGTATTACCTGTAGTACTAGTCTGCGCCCTGGGATTCCGAAATTGCTTGAGAAACTTGTTTTTATGATTTCCTTTTACTTCCACAGGCACAAGTTCATTTCCAATTTATTGCATAAGATTCTAAGCTTTCCGTTTCCGATACAATTATTGATACAATATATGAAAGATTTCCTTTGGGCGCCGAAAATTTTGCCAAATTCTGGTGTTAGATAGATGAAAAATCATCTAAAGATACGCCGTATTTTTAAGGAATCCAGCTAGATAACTCTGGTTAACTCTTGGGTTTGGTGATGTCACATCTCCATCATCTAATGGTTGTGGCGCTGCGAATTCAATTTTGAACTCGCACTGCGAGTTCAAAATTTTTTCCAGGAAGGAGTCAATTTCCAATAAAAGTTGTTGATGATCAATCCTTAAAATTTATACCTTAGCGTTTTATGATTTTTAGTATCAATCTTTAGTCTTACTAGATTTGTGCCCGTGCTACGTACCGGGCATTTTTTCCCTTTTAACTCGGTGAGCGTGGGGCTTCGCCCCGCCCCGTGGTGATGTAGTTTTGATTTGGTGTGCCCGGGGCTTGCCCCGTTCCATGGTGATGCATTTTTTATTTGATGTGTGTGGGGCATCGCCCCACCCCGTGGATATGCATTTTTCATTTGGTAAGCGCGAAGCGCCGCCCCGTTTGGATGTATTTTTGATTTGGTGTGGCGGGGAAAATA
>JAJJWW010011563.1:0-65660 GCA_023531295.1 Papaver armeniacum | reverse complement strand
AATATTCCAAAGTTTTTCATACTAAGTATTTGTTTATGAATGAACGTAGACATGGAAAAGTAAATCTGAAGCAAAGGCTTTGGCTGAGGAACACGCAATGAAAATAAATTGCGTACTAGTTTGTGGACAACAAAGCCGAAAGGATCGTTTTGAAATGATTTGTGAGTGAAGTGGAACCGGCGATAACAAATATAGAAAGGGTTCTGTATATATTGGGAAGACAGGGAGAAAGAATAGGACAAAGGCGAGAAAAACAAAGTGCTCTTTTAAGATCGTTTTCAACCTAAAGAATAAGTCCCTCAACAAAGATGAAGAATATTGGGCTATGAATAAAACTATGAATTGTCGTCATAACCATCCACGTCCAATTGACCTTCACGAACATGAAAAAGTCGCATGACTCAAATCAAACGAAATGCACGAAGAAGATAAAATGACACGAGCACATATGTAACCGTCTAAAATTCTTAGTAAATTGAAGGAGGACAAAAAAAAATAACAAGTTGACTATGCAAACTATCTATAATGCAAGAATTACTTTGAGAAGAAATAATTTTCAAGGTAGGATGGTGATGCAACAATTGATGTGGTTAGGGGCCGGTGAAGCATACTACGCTAGCCAAAAGAAGTTGAATGACTTTGGTCTAGTCACACACCTTTTTTTCACACCCATAATGCGTCCAATTTCCCCTCTGCTTCCCATAAGTTATTATATTGGATTGCACGTACAAGAATAACAAATATGACATGCCGTTGATGAACATAATTGTGTATACGTCGACAAAAGCACCGTTCACCGTTGTTTTTTGTTTCTTGAAAAACAAGAGGAAATAAAGTTATGTTTGGGGGTTAGAACAATTGAAGTTAATCTCCGGGTGGGTGCTCTTCCTAAAGTATTCGTACACGATCAAGATTCATCGTTGATGTATATTGTTAATAAGGTATTTCCGGATGCAACCAACTTTCTTTGCATGTTTCATATATGGAACAATGTGAGGAAAAAATGTCAATGATAATTCAACCATTTAAGTTGAAAGAATTAGAGAATATTGCTAAAGTACCGGAGGAAAACGAGTAAACAAAAAGAGAGAATTCATGAAAGAGTATGACAAAAATGAGAGGTTGTGGGCATGTTTCTCCGGCGAGTGGGAATCTTTGGTATGGTCAATCACCGAGGAAGTCTACAAAGAAAAGGTTGAAATGCTTATTGATCATTGGAGGACCGACTACCCCGACGTCATTATTTATTTGCTCAAAGACGTGGAACCTCGTAAAGAAAGGTTTATGTCTCGTTTCACCAATCGACACAAACACTTCGACAACCAAGCAACAATTATGGTGAACTCGGCTCATTATCGGTTGAAGAAGAATCTTTTTGGTTGCGTTGATACGTTTGTCATGATATTTGTGCAATAAATGGATATTTCAAAAGTGATGTTGTGATAATTAAAGCGGCATTTGAACATAACGTATGTTCAAACACAAAGATTATGATAGTAAATTGCTACGAGGATTAACTTATAGAGTCTCCCATATATGCATTGATAAAATGATGAAAGAAGAGGAGTCGATTGAGACATTGTCCGCTAACTTGTAGGAAGAGTGTGTTTGTAAAATGAAGATATCTATGGGACTCCCATGCCGCCACGACATACCTCGGTAGAAGGATGGTATTATACCATTTGAGCATATTGATCCTTTTTGGAAACAACTAGCCTCTCCCAATGGGACACGGTAAATGGGAAAAGTTGGCGGACATGTATAAAAAAATTTGCTATATAAAAAAAAAACTATGAATTATAGACTTAACATGTTTGATACTGAGTACAAATTATTTAACCATTATGATACCTATTTTTCTGAGTTTTCATCATCATTTTTATGTTTTTCTAGTTGGTATTTTTTTTTCATTAACTGTATAAAGGCTCCTGCCTCAGATGATGTTCCATGCATGCACATTATATTTATATAGATACTACCATACTTAAATTAGAGAAACATGACAGCTAATCTTTTCCTAATTCAATATAAATAAATTAACTATGAATTACCGACTTAACATGTTTGATAATGAGTACAAATTATTTTACCATTATGATATAACTGTTAACTATTTTTTTTGAGTTTTCATCTTCATTTTTTATTTTTTTAGTTGATATTTATTTTTATTAATTGTATAAAGGCTACTGCCTCATATGATGTTCGATGCATGCACACTATATTTATATAGATACTACTATACTTAAATTAGAGAAACACATGACCATTAATCTTTTTATAATTATATATAAATTAATTAACTATGAATTACCGACTTAACATGTTTGATAATGAGTACAAATTATTTTACCACTATAATATAAGTGTTAACTATTTTTTTGAGTTTTCATCATCATTTTTTTAGTCGACTTTTATTTTTATTAATTGTAGTTATCGTTACGAAATTATCGGGGAAAAAAATTTAGTTGTATACTAATCAACTTCGCACAAGGCCCTCCAGGACTCAGAATCGGCTCTGCTATACCAATTTAAGAACCGCAAGTATGACGTTAAGTAAACAATTGAGAAAAATATGCCAGAGTTGTTGTTAAGAGTTTCCGGATTGTACGAAAGACTCCGACAAATTTTTCTCAATTGATGGCGCCATACTGATAAGAATCCTTTTAGTAGCGTCCCTATTTACTTTCAGACTTTCCACTTCCTCACCTTTACCAGATTTCTCTGCAGCAACTGAGCACTCTGAATCCATAGTTTTTAGAACTTCATCTTGCATAATCTTTAAATAATTCTCACAGTTCACACCATTTCCTTCACTTGATAGAAGAAATTAAACCTTTGTAAATTATGTTAAACACTCGTCTAAGGACACTGGTGCACACTTATCATCAACTTCATTGGAACCAGATGCAGTACTGCTTCCATCATGGATCTTTTCACCTTTTCTTACTTCCCTTTTTAGAGGCAAAATCTTTCCCCTAAGTCGAGAAAATATCGATGGTTTCCTCGGAAAAAGTTGCTCTGCTAGTACTTCTAGTGTTACGTCTAAAGGAGGATCATATTTAATAATTGAATTCTGACATTCAACACACGAGACCGTAAGTTCGCCTCCAAAGATCAGTTCCACCAGGTCAGGATGTGAATTTGAATTTGTCTCGCCTTTTTCAGTTTCAAGTGATGATCTCAAAGCCGACTCTTCTGCACACATTCCGTCAAGTAAATACTGTAGTAACTCATAGCTGTCCATTTGTTGATATGCCGTAAATCTGGGGGCCTGAGCACGAATGTGAGCAAATAGTTTTCCAGGATTTATCATTGGTTCTTTTGAGTTTGGTATGAGGGCTGTTTCTCGGAAAAGTTTATTCAATTCTATAGTAAGAGTTCCAGCACAATGATTAAGTTTCGTTAAGCGATCGCGCAATGGGTTCACTGATAGAATGCACTGCAGAACTGAATTGAAATAACAGGTATTTCCAAGATTGAGCAAGCCACATACAGTACTATGTACCGACCATCTCTGTCCAGAACCAAAGATTCAGAATATCCAACTTTCTTTATATCTCCAACATTTCTGACATATTTGACGTCGATCAAAGCTCCTCTCGATGACTTTCCGTTAATAGCTTTAGCAATTTCCCATAGATGATCTTTCTGCCTACCTTTATCATCTTCAAAAGGAATTACAACACCACACTGGAAGCAATATAGAAGTTTGGGGTTGTTAAATTGAATGGTGCAAGGGTGATGACTGGTCTTGTAATGTTGGAAGGCATGTGTTAGAGGAATGTTTGGAAATCCATCACTTCCACAAGAAAAATGTCCACATTCTAAGCACACCCAAACAAATTTTAATTTTGTTTTCTTTTGCACAAATCCTGCATCGTTCTTCTCATGCTTGCTCCTTCCTTTGCCTTCTCTCTTCTCACTAGCATGATCCCTGCAATCCTCACACTTAACCATTTATGATAAACTAATTTTAGAACACACTTTATCGAAATCCACAACCTCAGAAATATGGGCACACAACTTTTTCCCAGTCGAACAATCCTGTTAAACAAAAGTACAAAGATAACACACAACAAAGTTGACATTTTACTTGCTCATGGTGTTATCAAACTAAAAAAAATACAGGTTTAAGTCACAAGTACACACCTTAGGCAGCAAATGAGTATGTGGAACCACTGTTGTCTGTACCTCGGATACATTTGCTTCCTCTTTCGCCAGCTCCTCTTGCAAATTGTCAGTTTGAATCATTTGCGTATTCAAACATTTGCATGATCTAAATTTACACTGAAATATTAACACTAACATTTGGAGCTCACATAACTGCCGTTGGAGTTTTATTTGATTTTCTTCCGTTATTTCCAATTTTAATTTATAGGTAGTCTGCTCTTCTTTCTTAGAGGCACTTGATTCCAACACAACCAGTTTAAGTTGATTCACTTGGTCTTGCAAGTGCAAAAAATGTTCCAAAGAAACATCAACCTCCCTCTCTTGGTTAAGCTGACCCACCCAGGGACGATTTTGAATCCTGGAGGGTCTTGTGCGAAGTTGATTAGAGGGCCCTTATACAACTAATTTCCCCCCCCGATAATTTCATAACAATAACAACAATTAATAAAAATAAAAGTCGACTAAAAAAATGATGATGAAAACTCAAAAAAATAGTTAACAGTTATATTATAATGGTAAAATAATTTGTACTCATTATCAAACATGTTAAGTCGGTAATTCATAGTTAATTAATTTATATGTAATTAGAAAAAGATTAATGGTCATGTGTTTCTCTAATTTAAGTATAGCAGTATCTATATTAATATAGTGTGCATGCATTGAACATCATATGAGGCAGTAGCCTTTGCACAATTAATAAAAATAAATATCAACTAAAAAATAAAAAATGAAGATGAAAACTCAAAAAAAAATAGTTAACAGTTATATCATAATGGTAAAATAATTTGTACTCATTATCAAACATGTTAAGTCGGTAATTCATAGTTAATTTATTTATATTGAATTAGGAAAAGATTAGCTGTCATGTGTTTCTCTAATTTAAGTATGGTAGTATCTATATAAATATAATGTGCCCGCATTAACATCATCAGAGGCAGTAGCCTTTATACAATTAATTAAAAAAAATATCAACTAGAAAAACATAAAAATGATGATGAAAACTTAGAAAAATAGGTATCATAATGGTTAAATAATTTGTACTCATTATCAAACATGTTAAGTCGGTAATTCATAGTTTATTTTTTAATATAGCAAATTTTTCTATACATGTCCTCCAACTTTTTCCCATTTACCGTGTCCCAAATCTCTAGATCATCCTCGTCATCTTCAGTTGGGAGAGGCTAGTTGTTTCGAAAAAGGATCAATATCCTCAAATGGTATGATACCATCCTTGTACCGAAGAATATCGTGGCGACATGGGAGTCCCATAGATGTCTTCATTTTACAAACACACTCTTCCTCCAAGTTAGTGGACAATGTCTCAATCAAATCCTCTTCTTTCATCACTTTGTCAATGCATAGATGGGAGACTCTATAAGTTAATCCCCGTAGCAATTTGCTATCATAATCTTTGTGTTTGAGCATACGTTATGTTAAAATGACGCTTTAATTCTCACAACATCACTTTTGAAATATCCATCCATTGCATCAAATATCGTGAAAAACGTATCAACGTAACCAAAAAGATTCTTCTTCAACCGATAATGAGACGACTCTACCATAATTGTTGCTTGGTTGTCGAAGTGTTTGTGTCGATTGGTGAAACGGAACATAAACCTTGCTTTATGAGGTTCCACGTCTTTGAGCAAATAAATAATGACGTCGGGGTAGTCGGTCCTCCAATGATCAATAAGCATTTCAACCTTTTCTTTGTAGACTTCCTCGGTGATTGACCATACCAAAGATTCCCACTCGCCGGAGAAACATGCCCACAACCTCTCATTTTTGTCATACCCTTTCATGAATTCTCTCTTTTTTTTTTACTCGTTTTTCCTCCGGTACTTTAGCAATATTCTCTAATTCTTTCAACTTAAATGGTTGAATTATCGGTTGACATTTTTTCCGCACATTGTTCCATATATGAAACGTGCAAAGAAAGTTGGTTGCATCCGGAAATACCTTATTAACAATATACATCAACGATGAATCTTGATCGGGTACGAACACTTTAGGTAGAGCACCCACCCGGAAGATTAACTTCAATTGTTCTAACCCCCAAACATAACTTTATTTCCTCTTGTTTTTCAAGAAACAAAAAACCATGGTGAACGATGCTTTTGTCGACGTATGCACAATTATGTTCATCAACGGCATATCATATTTGTTATTCTTGTACGTGCAATCCAATATAATAACTTATGGGAAGCAGAGGGGAAATTGGACGCATTCTGGGTGTGCAAGAAAAGGTGTGTGACTGGACCGAAGTCATTCAACTTCTTTTGGCTAGCGTAGTTATGCTTCACCGGCCCCTAACCACATCAATTGTTGCTTCACCATCCTACCTTGAAAATTATTTCTTCTCAAAGTAATTCTTGCATTATAGATAGTTTGCATAGTCAACTTGTTATTTTTTATTTGTCCTCCTTCAATTTACTAAGAATTTTAGACGGTTACATATGTGCTCGTGTCATTTTATCTTCTTCGTGCATTTCGTTTGATTTGAGTCGTGCGACTTTTTCATGTCCGTGAAGGTCAAGTGGACGTGGGTGGTTATGACGACAATCCATAGTTTTATTCATAGCCCAATATTCTTCATCTTTGTTGAGGGACTTATTCTTGAGGTTGAAAACGATCTTGAAAGGGCACTTTGTTTTCCTCGTCTATGTCCTATTCTTTCTCCCTGTCTTCCTAATATATACGAAACCATTTTTCTAGACTTGTTATCGCCTGAAAAGATGAGGGTACCCAAATATACCTCAATCTAAAACTTTTCCACCTATAAGTCATTTCTACGAAAGTGATTGTTTATGGACTGAGTCGAGACAATACAATTAATCGGTTCACACTTCGTGTGATCGTCTATGGATACGAGATCGAGACAATACGACAACAAGATAACTTGTGTGATTGAATATGGATACAAGATCAAGACAATACTACAACGAAGTATGATTACTTGAAAATATGTTCGGACTTAACCAAACACAATAGGATTTCTATCAAGTAAATAGGAATTAACATTTGTGTATTTTACTTCTAGTTATAATATAACAATTATAATTGCGTAAATAGAAAAGTAAAAGACACAGCAAGATTTTGTTAACGAGGAAACCACAAATGCAGAAAAACCCCGGGACCTTGTCCAAAATTGAATACTCTCAGGATTAAGCCGCTATTGATAGGTGTTGTAAAACACCTAATTTTATATCTAGTATTTATGCTTTCTTTGCTATTTTCCTTGGGAATTGCATCTCTTATGTGTGATTTTGAGTTTATCAGGTGCAATGGAGTCATTATGTGCAAAAGAAGGAGAAAATGTCCGTTTGGTGCAATGGAGTCATTTCTGGTCGGTGCCTCACATGATATGAATACAGGTAGTCTCCACTAATGATTGATCAGCAACTCTAATAATGCACTTCTCCCTGCACCAAATTCGCATCACCGGCATGATTAAATCCATTATTTAACACTCTAACAAACAAGAAATCCGAATGTAGTTCTCTAACATTTCCAAGTTCAATTATGTTGGTCAAAATCTCTATGTAAACATACCTAGAAGTATGCTAGTGACTCTAAAATCTTTAAAAGTTGGAGTTTTTATGTAAAACTTTTATTTTTTTTTTCAAAATTTTTTATTTTTTTGTAATTTTTGTTTTTAAAAACATGCTTAACCACTCCCCACACTTAAACCTTACATTGTCCTCAATGTAATTGAATCCTCCTAGTAAAGTCAAGGTGGGAAATTTTAACATGATAAGGAACAAGAAAAAGAAATAACAAAAAGCAAAAAGATAAGAAATACAAAACCGATGGGTTGCCTCCCATTAAGCGCTTGTTTTAAAGTCGACGGCCCGACTTAGCTCTTGCACGATTCATTCCCCATATACTAACAATCTGAAAATTTGAGGATCCACCCATAATACCTGTTTTGAAAACAATAACTCCATACAAATGTTAGCACAAGAAAATAATAGTGAAATTATCGCTCGATTGAAATTTCCCCCACACTTATTCTCGTCCATACTCGGAAGTGTATAAAGAACATAGAATTTGGGAATTTCCATGTATTCTTCTTGGCAAACCTGCATGGTGTTAGCATCAAGTGTTTCCAATGGTGGATATCTAGAAACAAAATCATCCAAAAATACTTTCGAAGCACATACATTCAAACCAATAAGAGGTAAAGGAGAAGAATCAATATGCAAAGGGTTAGACAAACCTTGCACAATTTCTTGTATTATAGAATCCTCTTCATCCTTAAAAAATTCAAGTGAATTACTTACCTCTTGTATATCGTGGTCCTCTATTAAACCTTGCAACCATTCTTCGTCGTTTCTACCTTAACCAAAGTCTCGGTATCATCATAATCATTGGCAATTTCAATTGGGTCTTCCACAAAATCAATCAATTCGGTTTCATTAACGAGCATCATCTCTTCAACATTCTCATCATCGGAATCGGGCCATTCTTCCCTCATATAATCTTCCTCGGTATAAATTGTAAGATCTTCTTGTGAGGGTGTTACTTCGTTACAACAATAGGCAAAGTGATATCCAAACTCCTCCTTTTGAATAGGTGAAGGATCTTTATTATGATCCTGAGTTGGAATAACTTCCTCATTGTTGCAACGTTCATACACTTCCCTGCAATGGCGCCAAAATTTGATGCGTGTCGAGGTGCAATCAAATTAATCAATATTTTCACTCAATTAAAAATAATATAATGGAAGTCAAGTTCGTTCCCACGAGAGCAAGAGATTCTAGTTGTAAAATTGTCACGAAAGGGGGTGTAAAAAGCAAAAGAAAATAAACAAAGCAATTAAAAGATAAAGTTGAAAGCAATAAGAGAGACAAGATCAAGGAATCCTTCTTCGTTCTGAAACAATGAATCAAGTTATGTTCTTTTCTACTTGTTATTAGTCACAGTTATCACCAACCGTAGGATAGCAGTCCGCTAGCTAGCCCTGAATCCCTAATTTCACCGAGTAACAGTCCGCTTAGTTATCGATTCTATTCAAAAGAACCACCCCGAGGTTCGCTTACAAGATGTAATTCCTGAATGCATTAAGATTTATGAATTTAGGTTTAGTACTAGTAGTTAAACTCGGTTCGCTTGGTTCACTTTCTAGCGTTGTTTCTACACACAATTGCTCCACGGAATCCTCCAAGGTCTCGTGTTTGCTACTTATGTAAAGAGTCAAGAAACGATTACTTATCTCCTAACTTTCACTAGCTTTAGATCAAATTAACAAATCAATTTAGTTGGCCACCTAAACAATCTATCAATCAATCATGAATGTCTTTAAGATCATTCCTATTAGTAAAAACAAACGATAATCATGCGAAAAACTTCAAGATAGAATTGAAAACAAAAACTCAAAACATAAATTAAGAACTAGGAATTCATCCTCAATCAATAATAAAATTAGCTACTCATGTTTTTTGAAATTCACATAAATAATAATAATTAAAAGGAGAATTTTTAAGAATTCGCACAAGTAATTAAAAAGAAGAATCTTAGAAAAGCAAGCAAAAACACAAGTGTTGTGTGTGTAGAGAGGTGTAGAGAGGTGTAGAAAACTTCTCTATTTATAGGCTTCAATATTCTCCAAATCTTCCAAGGAATAGAATCCTTTTCCTTTTGCAATTCAATTTCCAAATTCAAGTCTTTCTCTTCTTCCATCTTCTCTTTCCAAATTTGAGCCCAATTCTCCATCCAATTCCAAGCCCAAGTCTTCACACCCATGAGAGAAGTCCATAGAAAATTCTCGGAATTTTTTGGCTCACGAAAAGCTGGTATTATGGCCGGAATCCGGCGGAATAGTCGCCGTCGGCCACCCGAGAATTTCTCCGTCAGGTGGAATATTCGACGGCATATTCGTCGATCCCACTGTTAGACTAACGGTCAAACAGTCAACCGTCACCAATCGTTAGTCAAAGGTCAAGGGAGAAGAGTCATCCAGCTCGAGTCAGTGTTCTTATTCAGAGCTGAGTCGTCTTAATCAACTGAGTCACATATAAGGATCGGTCATCGGGATCGCTGAGTCAACTCGCCGGAATATAAATCCGACCGAGTTTCGGCTATTCTACAGACTTCCCTACGAATTCGGGCTCTACTTCGCTTCATTTCCTGTTAATAATTCCTAGCATACATCTAATAGGAGCACAACACCACCACTTTCTTCCCTTTGCAGTGTTTTCTCGTCTCAATCCTGGTTCCCACTGGCTACAATTCCAACACCATCTCTTCCATTAGCAACATCACTACCATTTCAGCACAATTCCTAGGCATTCATCTAATTATAAGCATTCAATCATTCCAATTGCAGATTCATTCTCATAATGACTTCAAGCTCCAACAACATCTCTTTATTTCGTAACCTTGCTCATTACAAACCCATTCACCATAAGCTCGAACCACTTTCATCCACATCTCGCTCGAATTGAACATCAACATTGTTGCTTCCTTGAATCTCTGCTACTAGCCCGACTAGGACAACCATTTCTTTCTTCCTATCTTATCCCACTCCCGAATATCGAGCCTCAAAAAAAAGATCCTTATTTCTGATTCAACCTAATCACACAGCCACATACCCATCTCGCAACTCTGTCTAATTTCTCAACTCGATTCTCGCAGAACAAGGACCCATTCCGCATCATCAAACCCTCGATCTCAGACAGCCTTCATTTTCTTTGTGTTCTTCATAACTTCAAGATAACTCAAGTACCCGTTTTACGATCTCTCTTCCTGGCTAGCTTAGGTCAGCTCAACACTTTGCGGCTTCATCTTCTTCTCTACGAATCACAATTACAATCAAAGCTGACAATCGATTCTTCTCCTCATTCTTCAATTAATTTCAAGAACAACTCGCCTAATCGACTTCATCTTCACCTCAAACCCACGGACCCATTGCGGCAATCCCATACTTGGTTCAATTTCTCTTCTCTTTGTTCTCGATCTATCTTGTGTTCTGTTCCCCTTTTCATAGTCTCGTGAGATTCAATTCTTCTCTCTCGCATATCGATCTCTCGTTCTTAGGTTCATGGCCATCTCCGATTCATCCGCCGCTTCAATCTCTAATTTCTTCAATGAAGATCAATCTCTAATTTCTTCGAACTTCATCACCATCTCAAGATTCAAACACAAAAACGATCCCCGGATCCATTTCAATCCACTTTGAATGTTGATATGACAACTTCGGATAGAAACCCAATTTCGATTCTTTGTCTCTAAATTTCATCGCAACCCCTATCTGTCTCGATCCCCAATTTCTGGTTTCCCCGAGTTCGATTAATAACAGTGATGATCTCTGTTCTCCTTCGGTTTCGAGTAATTGATGAGTGAACGAGAGACATCCCTCTCGATCTTAGGGTTATAGATTAGGGTAGGATGATGACACCCCACTGCTAAAATACACCCCAAGCTGGTGCTCCATAATAGTTGGTTACTCTGATAAGGGCTAGCCTATTGGCAGCCCCTTAACCTTGATTAGTCTGTCTTTAAAACTTCCCAAAAGGGTTACCCCTTAACATTAACTGAGCTCCATATATCAATCGCCTGTAAAATGACCTTTTTGCCCCTTTTGGCTCAAATTGGATGATTTCTTCTTCTTTTCCTCCGTGCGACTCCAAAGTAGCTACAAAACTTAAAACAAGCGTAAAATACATAATTTACAAGAAGAATAGCAAAGAAAGCATAAACAATAGATAGTAAATAGGATGTATTCTACACCCTATCAAATTCCCCCACACTTAGACTTTGCTAGTCCTCGAGCAAATCAAACTAAAACTTACAACTTCAAAGCGTTCAAAGCGTCCCAAGCATCAAAGAGTTATGAGGACATAGAGTTTCGCATGCTAGTAATAAGAAGTTAGAAATACTAAAGAACATATTCTCGTTCTTAAATGTTGAGTGAGAAATAACCACACCATACCGAGAGAACGCGTGTTTGAGAAACGATCAATAAGCATTTCGCCTCGACTTCGCCTCACCAAATAAGATTTTATGATAATTGCACTCAAAAAGACGGCTTTTTATGAGTCTCACATGTGTGCAGGTAGGAATGAAGAGAGAATTCTGCAACACGTTGAATGGTGGGAAGGACAACTTCGAAATATTTTTAAAAACCACATCTTTTAACATTTTGAAAAACCATTTTTCTGAATGATCTCTACGAAAGGAAATCAACCATTATTATTGAGGATGAGATTACTTACTCACCTTTACATCCGATCGCCAATTATGATAACACCACTCTCGGCATCCAATAGAAACGTCTTCCGCTCCTTGTCTTGATCTTCATGGTCTTCGTCTTCGGTTTCAACTATTGATGATAAACTCTTGAATTTCATAAATCCATAACAATTTGTAACCTTTTTACCTTAAATCCTTGTCGCTTGAAAATTCCTTATAGATTTTCCTTCCCCACGACTTATTAACAAAACAAATATTTCTCTTGTTTTTTTTTTTTATTTTTTTTTTCTTTTTTTTTTTTTTTTTTTGTTTTTGTTTTGTTTTTTTTTTTTTGTTTTGAAAACAAAAGAAATTAAATTAAAAAAGAAACCATGGCCGTGGAAGAAGTATTTTACCACTTGATTCTTCACAACTTGTATCGTCTTGAAATCATAAACTTTCAAAAATTCTCACCTTTTAATTTTCTTCGCTTTTATGAATAAGTCTTCATACTTGTATGTATAATTATGCTCATTGTATTGTAAGTCTTCAACATATATGTAAAATCCGCTCATTTGTATGTTGCTTTACTTGTATTTGAAATTTGCTCTTTTTCTCATTCCGTTGCTTGTAAACCTTAAACTTTTCCAACTTTCCTTGTAGATTTTGATGTCGCTCCTTGTTGATGATGAGAGTGTTTCTATGGATCCGTTGTTGTCGAGAGAATGGTGCTAACCGCAAATCGAACTACAAGAAGGAAGCTTTCATCTATAGACGTCACCCTCATGATTGACAAAATTAGCACTCAAGAGATCAAAG
Organism: Papaver armeniacum; assembly: GCA_023531295.1. Taxonomy (NCBI): domain Eukaryota; kingdom Viridiplantae; phylum Streptophyta; class Magnoliopsida; order Ranunculales; family Papaveraceae; genus Papaver; species Papaver armeniacum. The sequence continues at coordinate 52,499 of JAJJWW010011563.1, read as the reverse complement.
AGTAGTGCTTCTATTGGTGGGAGGTTGGGTAGCTCACCATTCTACCCGAATTAACGTGCGGTGACACACACTCAAAAGAAACTCTTTAGTAGATGGAAAAATTTACTGGTCGGTGCCTCACATGATATGAATACGAGGTAGTCTCCACTAATGATTGATCAGAACTCTAATAATGCACTTCTCCCTGCACCAAATTCGCATCACCGCATAATTAAATCCATTATTTAACACTCTAACAAACAAGAAATCCGAATGTAGTTCTCTAACATTTCCAAGTTCAATTATGTCGGTCAAAATCTCTATGTAAAAATACCTAGAAGTATGCTAGTGACTCTAAAATCTTTAAAAGTTGGAGTTTTTATGTAAAACTTTTTTTTTTTTTTTCAAATTTTTTTTTTTTTTTTTTTGTAATTTTTGTTTTTAAAAACATGCTTAACCACTCCCCCACACTTAAACCTTACATTGTCCTCAATGTAATTGAATCCTCTAGTAAAGTCAAGGTGGGAAATTTTAACATGATAAGGAACAAGAAAAAGAAATAACAAAAAAAGCAAAAAGATAAGAAATACAAAACCGATGGGTTGCTTCCCATTAAGCGCTTGTTTTAAAGTCGACGACCCGACTTAGCTCTTGCACGATTCATTCCCCATATACTAACAATCGAAAATTTGAGGATCCACCCATAATACCTGCTTTGAAAACAATAACTCCATACAAATGTTAGCACAAGAAAATAATAGTGAAATTATCGCTCGATAGAAATTTCCCCCACACTTATTCTCGTCCATACTCGGAAGTGTATAAAGAACATAGAATTTGGGAATTTCCATGTATTCTTCTTGGCAAACCTGCATGGTGTTAGCATCAAGTGTTTCCAATGGTGGATATCTAGAAACTAAATCATCCAAAAATACTTTGAAGCACATACATTCAAACCAATAAGAGGTAAAGGAGAAGAATCAATATGCAAAGGGTTAGACAAACCTTGCACAATTTCTTGTATTATAGAATCCTCTTCATCCTTAAAAATTCAAGTGAATTACTTACCTCTTGTATATCGTGGGTCCTCTATTAAACCTTGCAACCATTCTTCGTCGTTTTCTACCTTAACCAAAGTCTCTAGATCATCATAATCATTGGCAAGTTCAATTGGGTCTTCCACAAAATCAATCAATTCGGTTTCATTAACGAGCATCATCTCTTCAACATTCTCATCATCGAATCGGGCCATTCTTCCCTCATATAATCTTCCTCGGTATAAATTGTAAAAGATCTTCTTGTGAGGGTGTTACTTACACAACAATAGGCAAGTGATATCCAAACTCCTCCTTTTGAATAGGTGAAGGATCTTTATTATGATCCGGAGTTGGAATAACTTCCTCATTGTTGCAACGTTCATACACTTCCCCAAGCGGCGCGCAAAATTTGATGCGTGTCGTAGGTGCAATCAAATTAATCAATATTTCCACTCAATTAAAAATAATATAATGGAAGTCAAGTTCGTTCCCACGAGGAGCAAGAGATTCTAGTTGTAAAAATGTCACGAAAGGGGGTGTAAAGCAAAAGAAAATAAACAAAGCAATTAAAAGATAAAGTTGAAAGCAATAAGAGAGACAAGATCAAGGAATCCTTCTTCATTCGAAACAATGAATCAAGTTATGTTCTTTTCTACTTTTATTAGTCACGTAGGATTATCACCAACCATAGGATAGCAGGTCCGCTTAGCTAGCCCCGTAATCCCTAATTTCCCTTTCGAGTAACAGTCCGCTTAGTTATCGATTCTATTCAAAAGAACCACCGAGGTTCGCTTACAAGATGTAATTCCCCGAATGCATTAAGATTTATGAATTTAGGTTTAGTACTAGTAGTTAAACTCGGTTCGCTTGGTTCACTTTCTAGCGTTGTTTCTACACACAATTGCTCACGGAATCCCTCGCAAGGTCTCGTGTTTGCTACTTATGTAAAGAGTCAAGAAACGATTACTTACCTCCTAACTTTCACTATCTTTAGATCAAATTAACAAATCAATTTAGTTGGCCACCTAAACAATCTATCAATCAATCATGAATGTCTTTAAGATCATTCCTATTAGTAAAAACAAACGATAATCATGCGAAAAACTTCAAGATAGAATTGAAAACAAAAACTCAAAACATAAATTAAGAACTAGGAATTCATCCTCAATCAATAATAAAATTAGCTACTCATGTTTTTTTTTGAATTCACATAAATAATAATAATTAAAAGGAGAATTTTTAAGAATTCGCACAAGTAATTAAAAAGAAGAATCTTAGAAAAGCAAGCAAAAACACAAGTGTTGTGTGTGTAGAGAGGTGTGTAGAGAGGTGTAGAAAACTTCTCTATTTATAGGCTTCAATATTCTCCAAATCTTCCAACGAATAGAATCCTTTTCCTTTTGCAATTCAATTTCCAAATTCAAGTCTTTTCTCTTCTTCCATCTTCTCTTTCCAAATTTGAGCCCAATTCTCCATCAATTCCAAGCCCAAGTCTTCACACCCGTGGGAAAGTCCATAGAAAATTAATTTTTGGCTGTACGGAAGCTGGTATTATGGGAATCCGGTCGGAATAATCATGTCGGCCACACGAGAATTTCTCCGTCGATTGGAATATTGACGGCATATTAAAATCGATCCACGTTAGGACTAGCGGTCAAGCAGGTCAACCGTCGGTCAAGCTGTTAGTCAAGGTCAAGGAGAAGAGTCATCGGCTCGAGTCGGTGTTCTTATTGGAGCTGAGTCGTCTTAATCAGGCGAGTCACATATAAGGATCGGTCATCGGGATCGGCCCAGTCAACTCGCCAGGAATATAAATCCCAGTAGAGTTTGAACTATTCTGAGGACTTCTAGAATTGGGCCTCACTTAACCATTTCTGTTAAGAATTCCTAGCATACATCTAATAGAAGCACAACACCACCACTTTCTTCCCTTTCTAGGTGTTTTCTCGTCTCAATCCTGGTTCCCATCTACAATTCCAACACCATCTCTTCCATTAGCAACATCACTACCATTTTATTTTAATTCCTAGGCATTCATCTAATTATAAGCATTCAATCATTCCAATTTGCTGACTTCATTCTCATATGAGACTTCAAGCTCAACAACATCTCTTTATTTACAGAACCTTGCTCATTACAAACCCATTCACCATAAGCTCAACCACTTTCATCCACATCTCGCTCGAATTGAACATCAACATTGTTGCTTCCCTTGAATCTCTGCTACTAGCCTGACTCAGACAACCATTTCTTTCTTCCTATCTTATCCCATCTCTGAATATCGAGCCTCAAAAGCCGGCATCCTTATTTACAGCCGTGATTCAACCTAATCACACGGCCACATACCCATCTGCTACTCTGTCTCTTAATTTCTCAACTCGATTCTCGTGACAACAAGGACCCATCGGCATCATCAAACCCTCGATCTCAGACAACCTTCATTTTCTTTGTGTTCTTCATAACTTCAAGATAACTCAAGTACCCGTTTCTGATCTCTCTTCCTGTGGCTTCTTAGGCTGAGCTCAACACTTTGCAGCTTCATCTTCTTCTCTGAATCACAATTACAATCAGCAGCAATCGATTCTTCTCTGCATTCTTCAATTAATTTCAGCAACAACTCGCCTCTGAATCGACTTCATCTTCACCTCAAACCACAGACCCATTGCAGCAATCCCATACTTGGTTCAATTTCTCTTCTCTTTGTTCTCGATCTATCTTTGTGTTCTCCCTTTTCATAGTCTCGATTCAATTCTTCTCTCTGCATATCGATCTCTGTTCTTCAGTTCATGGCCATCTCCGATTCATCTGCTGCTTCAATCTCTAATTTCTTCGAACTTCATCACCATCTCAAGATTCAAACACAAAAACGATCCCCGAGATCCATTTCAATCCTTTGAATGTTGCAACAACTTGAGATAGAAACCCCAATTTCGATCATGTCTCTAAATTTCATGCAACCCCTATCTGTCTCGATCCACAATTTCTCGGTTTCCCCAAGTTCGATTAATAACATGCAACCTCTATTTCTCTTCTCTCGTTTTAAGTAATTGATGAGTGAGCAGAGACATCCTCTCTCGATCTTAGGGTTATAGATTAGGGTAGGATGATGACACCCACTGCTAAAATACACCCCAATTTTGGTGCTCCATAATAGTTGGTTACTCACGATAAGGGCTAGCCTATTGGCAGCCCCTAACCTTGATTAGTCTGTCTTTAAAACTTCCCAAAGGGTTACCCCTTAACATTAAGCGAGCTCCATATATCAATCGCACAGTAAAATGACCTTTTTGCCCCTTTTGGCTCAAATTGGATGATTTCTTCTTCTTTTCCTCAGTGCGACTCCAAAGTAGCTACAAAACTCAAAACAAGCGTAAAATACATAATTTACAAGAAGAATAGCAAAGAAAGCATAAACAATAGATAGTAAATAGGATGTATTCTACACCCTATCAGTAATGCTGGTGCTGTGTGAGATGAGAACAGAAATGGGAGGAAGAATGGCTCAAGGCGATATCACTTGGTGCTGTTGGAGTTGTGTGCAGAGAATGCGGTGTCTTTGTTGGATGGAGCTGAAATATGAGCTACGGTTAGCGAGACTAATGGAAGTGCTCGAAGGCGTGCTCATGACAATAGGAGATGGGAGTTATAGCGAGTTCCGATGATTGTGCTGGACTCGGATGGAATGGCAACGGATGCGTGTGTATTGAGTTGGCTATTGTGACAATTGCGATCAAAGGAACTAGGGCAAAACAAATGAAAAATGGATGAACATTGCGAGATGGAATACAAAAAGGTTGGTTTGTTGCTCATCGAAGGCCGTGATGCTATGGCCATTGCATGGCGAGCGAGTTAACCCCGGATGAATGTATATTAAAGCGAATTGGAGAGCGTAGGTTGCTTTGGAATGGAGACGGATCATCTAAAAAATGGAATGGTGATTGGAGCTACGAGAATGAACATATTTTGCGGGATTGGCAAGGCGGGTTGCGGAATTTAATGAGAAGGAAATGAAAACGGCCATCATGGTGGATATGAAATTTCGGTGAAGCACAATGATAGTGCGGCATACAATTTGGCCGTGCAAATGGCTCGAGGCCAAGGTCACTCGGCCCGGCTAGAGGTCGGACTAAGCCCGGTGACATGCATCGACTCATGATTTGACCGGTTTGACTGGTGACTCACCAGAGTTGACTCGACCGTTTGACCCGTTGACGGTGACCGGTTTGACTTTGTCGGTCACTGAGATGCTTTTCGGCGACCTTTCGGCCAATTTCCGGCCATAATCCCAGTTTTCGGCACGACGGTTTTGGACATAATTTCACATGGGTATTTCTCACACATGGGCTTGGTGGACCACTTGGAGATGGGTTTGAGAAGACCTAATATTGGAAGGGGGTATCCTTTATGGAAATAGAGAAACATATACAAGAGAGGACTTTACCTAATGTGGATATCATATAGTCTTTTTTCTATTAACTATTCTTTTGCCTCTACTTTTGTTGTAGGGTTTAGAAACATGAAGTCTTTTCTCTTTCTTCTTGTTATGAACTCCATGAATATGAGCTAGAGTTTTATTATTGGTTATGGAATAAGTTGGATTTCCAAATATGGGTTTTAATTCAATAAATTAGTTTTGTCTCCATGTTATCGTTTATGATTCACCATTAATATTGTTACATGATTTGAATGCTTGTTTAGTCGATCGCAATCGATTGAGTTTGCTTTCATCTTTATTGCTAGATTAGGGTTATTATCACGCAAAAGTGATAATTCGGATTGCAAGTAGCATAAATATGATTATAGTTTGTAGTGATATATTCTTATGATCATATGTGAACCATAACCTTTGTTAAATCGGATTAGTGCTTTTACACGTTCGATTGCTTTGATTGGCCTGATTTCATAGAACTTAATGCATCTAGGAATTAAACTTGATTAGTGCTTTTACACGTTAGGTTGTTCCTTTAGATAGAATTCATATTCGCATCTTTTAATGTGTTTGTTGATGACAAAAGGAGATTAGCGGGATATTCTTGCGATCAAGGTATTCTAGGGCCTTTGATAAAAGTTGAGATTACAATATCAATTCTAGTTATTGTGTTGAAAACATGTTTGTGAATGAAGACGAAATCCATGACCAATACTTTCTTATCCTTGATTTGATTTGTTTACTCTTCTTTATTTGCTTTTATTTAGTTTATTATATAAAAATCACAAAACTAGGTGTTATTTATAGAAACCTAAACAATTTGACAACCTAGACCTCTCTGCGTGGTCAAACGATCCTTTCTTTCCCTCACTATATTTATATTTTGAGTGAGTACACAGTGTAATTTATTTTTGACGCCTACGCATGACGGTCAAATTTTGGCGCCATGCTCCGGGGAAGCAATTTGTCAATTGTTTTGGTTTCTTATTTTTGTTTTTAGTTTTTATTTTCTGGTTTTAACGTAGTTTTGAGAATCTTATTTCAGGTGCTTGTTTCTCATGGAAGGAGCATATTACATGAACAACGGATGCGGTTTTCAACAACCTCAACAATATGACAACTACCAATTCCAGGGGTATAATCAAAACCAATTCATTGGTTATGACCAATACTCCATGGAACCTTATGGTTTTCCTCAACAACCTTATGGCGGGTATGTGTGTGAACAACCACAAGTATGGGAGGATTCTTATGCTCGTGAACAAAAAGTCTCTAACTTTATAGATCAAGTTTCCAACTTTTTACAAGAAGAATTTCAAAAAGCAAAGAGACTACAAACGAGCAACTCCAAGAACTTCGTGAAGGTATTGCTAGCTTGCGAAGAGGCATTGATCAATGCAAGGAAGATATCGATAATTCTAATGTGCATATGGTTTGTGATGAATATTTGATTGATGCTAATGTTGAAAAGGCCAATCCTTGGGCACTTTCGTTGATAATTGTGTAGTTAACTCAACTCTTGATCGTAATAATGATCATTCACCTATTCAAAAGGATGAGTTCGAGATTAGCAACACTAAATTCAGCGAGGACCAATCTTATGTTGACTATGATAGTGACGGTGATTATGATACATTGCTTGAACCAACTCATGGTGACATCCCCGAGGAGTGTACAATGGAGTCTTTTTGGGATCAAGATGAAGACGAAGAGGAATATGTCGACACTTGTGTAGATTACTCAGAATTGATCTGAATAATGATCAGAGCCTATTCAAAGGGTGGAGCTTGAGGATGATGCATTTTTCGAGTGTTCTAAAAAAGTTTCTTATAATAAAATTTGGATCCGCAAAAGAGTATGTGCCTTACAACAAAAAGGAGGAATATGTTGAGAATGAGACCGTTATGACCACTATTGTGGAAGACCCAATTGAGCTTGCATATGATTGTAATGATGATGTTTATGTCGAGACTTTGGTTACGTGAAACGGACGAAGAATGGTTGCAAGGTTTGATAGAGGACCATGATATAAAAGAGGTGAATTATTCACTTGAGTTTTCAAGGATGAAGAGGATTCCGTGATAAAAGAGATTGTGCAAGGTTTGTCTAACCCGTTGCCTATTGTTTCTTCTCCTTTACCTCTTATTGGTTTGAATGTATGTGCTTCAGAGAGTATTGTTGAATGACTTTGTTTCTCGATTTCCGCCATTAGAGATACTTGATTCTCATACTATGCGAGTTTTGGAACAAGAAACCGTGGAAGTACCCAACTTCTATATTCTTTATACACTCCCAAGTGTGGACAAGAATAAGTGTGGGGGAAGCTTTTATCGGTTCATAGCTTCACTTTTGTTTTATATTACTAATATTTGTGTGAAGCTAGTGTTTGCAAAACAGGTTCTATGGAAGGATCCTCAACTTTTCAGATTGTTGGTATATGGACGATAACAAAGAGTCGGTGACGACTTTAAACCAAGCGCTAAATGGGAGGCAACCCATAGGTTTTGTATCTTAAACCCTTTTATTAATTTATTTTTATAGTTTTCATATCATATTTGCATCCCCATGTTTAATTTCATTGAGTCCGGAATCTATCTTAGAAGAGAATTATGATGAATACCTTTTCGTCAGAAAAATTCAGACTGCACGTAGTTCAGTCCAGAGACCATAACTATCAGACCGTTTATCGAAACACTGTGCCCTTTTGACACTTTGTAGAAAACACGTAGATGAACAACTTTTGTGAAATGGAGTTTTTCCAAATTCCTTACCAATTTGTACAGTTTTTGCGTTTTATATGCTGTTACGTCAGAATTCAGAATTTTCGGTTTTACACATTGAGGACAATGTGAAGTTTAAGTGTGGGGAGTCTTTTGCATATAGAGTTTTTAGCCTTTTTGAGTCAAAATTTTCAATTTTTTTTGTATATATGTGAATAAAAAACTCCAACTTGTTGTTAGTTTAGAGTCACATAGTATACATGTCGCTAAGATTACATCGAGAATCTCATAATAGGACCGAACTTAGAGATGACAGAGAACATGATCGGGTTTCTTACTTGTATGAGAGTTAAAGTTGGATTTAACCATGCAGGTGGCAAATAAGGTGCAGACTGAATTCGGTATTAGAGTAGTGGTCCCCTATAGTGGAGACTACCCATGTTACATAATGTGAGGCACCAACCTTCAATTCTTTGTACCTGTCTAAATTTGTGCTTTTAGAGTGTGTGTCACCGTCACGTAAATTCGAGGGCGGAATGGTGAGCTGTCCAACCTCCTACCATAGAAGCACTATTTTGATCTCTTGAGTGCTATTTTTATCAATCATGTTGGTGACATCGAATTGCTAACTTACATACCACTTGTAATCTTGTTCGCAGTTAGCACCATCCACCTTATCTCTCTACACCAACAGTCCATAGAAACACCATCATCATCAACAAGAGGAGCATCACAAATTCGAAGGAAAGTTGAAGAAGTTCAAGGTTTACAAGCAACAATATATACAAGGAGCAGAATTTTTATAAGTTGAAGACTATTGTACAAGAGTGAAAATTATCAAAGATGAGAGTTCGAGAAGTCTATGATATCAAGACATATAAGTTGTGAAGAATCAAGCGGTAAAAGTACTTACACCATGGCATTATGCTTACATTTTTTTTTTTTATTTGTATTTTATTTTCTCTAAAAAAATAAAAAAATAAATAAAAAAACGAAAAAATAAAAAAAAACGAAAATTAGAAAAAAAAAGAAAAGAAAAAAAGGAAAAAAGAAAAAAAAAAAAAAACAAGAAAAAAAAATTTAAATTTTGGGTTTGTATAGTTTGTTTTTATTTTTGTATTCTTTCAATAAAGCCAAAGGAAAGAAGGAATATCTATAATGAAGTTTCAAGCAACAAGGAATTAGAGAAAAAATTACATTGTCAAGATTCTACGAAGTTCAAGAATTATCATCAAAGAGTTGAAGACAGAAGACGAGATGAAGACACCGATTGAGAAGACCGAAGACGTTTCTATGGATCTTGTGAGAGTGGTGCTAGCTGCACATCGAACGGATAACGAGGTAAGTAAGCATATTCCCACCTTCGTTAAGTGGTTGATTTCCTTTCTTAGAGATCGTCGAAAAAAATGGGTTTTCAAAAATTATAAAAGATGTGGGTTTTCAAAACATTCGGAGGGTTATGCCTTCCTACCATTCAACGTGTCGCAGGATTCTCTCTTCATTCCTACTGCACATACACATGTGTGACCCATAAAAGCTATTTATTATTGAGAGCAAATTCATAAAACCCTTTCTTGTGAGGCGAGTCGAGACTTCCCATCACTCCGGAACCCGAATTTTTGTCGAAAGGGATGGTTATTTCTCTCTCAACTTTTAAGAATGAGATTGTGTTCATTTATGTGTCTAACTTCTTATGACTAGTGTGCGAGAATTTCTATGTCTTCTTAGCACGTTGGATACTATCATTACGGAGAACTAGTAAGTTGGAAATAGGTTTTGTGGGTATATCTCTAGTAAACCCTCACGAGACTATAACTCGTCCACTAGGGACACCTAGGGGTTTAAAGGCTTGTTATTTATGCTAAAAGTGACCGTAGCCTCGACGACACGTGTTGTATGAATTCTTTAGAATTGTTTTGTTTGATTTGCTCGAGGACTAGCAAAGTCTAAGTGTGGGGGAATCTGATAGGTGTTGTAAAACACCTAATTTTATATCTAGTATTTATGCTTTCTTTGCTATTTTCCTTGGGAATTGCATCTCTTATGTGTGATTTTGAGTTTATCAGGTGCAATGGAGTCATTATGTGCAAAAGAAGGAGAAAATGTCCGTTTGGAGCGTAAAAGGCGAAGAGGATCAATTCACAGGCGATACCTAGAGCGGGCTAAGGTTGCGCAAAGGAGGCGAAGAATGAACTGTCAGTTCCCCGCAACTGACAGTTGAGCAAGGAAGAGTTAGGCAGTCGGTTCTGCGAAACTGACAAGCCAAAGATGAACTGGGGTGGCCCTTATCCATTTCTGGGCGCCTAAGCCTAGTGGCCATTCTTACACTGCCCTAAATTTGAAAGTTCATTTCTCATTTATTAGTTTATCCACCCGAAACCAGAGAGAGGGAGATCGGATTTCTTGCTTATTGAAACGGAGAAGAAAATGGTGCTTGCTTGGATCGATGCTTTGGAGGAGACGGGTTCAAGTTGAGTAGGTCATTAATGGCTACGGGATGTAAATCCATTCAAATTCTGAGATGGAGAAGACGATTGCATGGGATAAACCGAGAAGAAGAGAAAGAAAAGATGAAGAAGTTCTCACGCTTTGATAAATGTTGCAATGGGGATTTGATGAAGTTTGGGTAAGTTTCGATTGCGAGACGGGGATTTGTATTGAGTTAACAAGATGATTGAGATCGAGAGATTGAAAGAGAGATTTATTCACTAATGGGAGTCTGTTGAAATTGAGGATGGGTTTCTCTTGATTTCAAGGAAGAGATGTGGAAGAAGAGCTGGATCTGTCGCTGGCATGGAATAAAAGGAGGAGATCGATGTGAATCAGGGAAGAAGAAGATGCAAAAATTAAGCTCATAGAATGAATTAGGGTTTCGGTCTTTGAGGGATTGTGAGGAATTAGAAGATGAGTTTGATTTGAGCGTCTGCTAGGCTCAAGAACAATGGGTATTGGGCCAAATTGAAGATGAAATTCGAGCGGAGTAACGGATGAAGTTCATTTCGATTTTTGGAAGAATTGTTAATGGGTCGGATGGACTCGAGGTTATGAAGTTGCTCTTGTTGGAATTGGAGGAATGGCTTGTGATTCGGATGAGAAGTTGATTTACTTGTGTGGTGGAGAACGAAGATTGCGGGGAACAATGGCTCTGCTATAGAGCGGTGGCTTGAGATGGTTGAGACATAACGAGGGGAAAGATGATTCTGCAATGGGTTTTGGGGGCTTGAGTTGTAGAGAATAAATGAGTGTTTGCAGTAAATGAGTTGGTTGTACATCGCGGGTTACGGGTTACGCCAGAGATACACGGTGTTGGCTGGTCTTGGTGGATTGGCGGTGAGTGAAGAATGGCGGTATGGAATTGCGGTTTTCATAGTTTGCGACTTAGTGTAGTTGACATCTTTTGGTGGAGATATGCTATAGGTGATGATTTTCATGGGTTTTTGGTCTTGTGTATGTGGAATTTTAGGCAAGAATTGACGAGTCGAATGGTGCTGCCGAGATTGCGGTTCGGGAGATGAAGTGCGGCATGGTTTGTGGTTGTGCGGATGGTGGTGCGTGTTTCGCAAAATGTTTGCGGAAATGAAATAGAAAGGCATGGTGCATCTGGAGTTGGTGGTGATTGAATTATGGACTGGTGAAGGCTGATTTGTATCACGATCATAGATGGTGGTCTTGGATTGTGAAGGTTGAAGTACGGAATGCGGTAATCTTTGATCTTGTGTGAGATGAGAACAGAAATGAGAGGAAGAATGGCTCAAGGCGATATCACTTGGTCTTTGTTGGAGTTGTGTGCGAGAGAATACGGTGTCTTTGTTGGATGGAGAATTTGAAATATGAGCTACGGTTAGCGGACTAATGGAAGTGCTCAGAAGAGTGCTCATGACGATAGGAGATGGGAGTTATAGCGAGTTAGATGATTGTGCTAGACTCGGATGGAATGGCAAAGATGCAGTGTGTATTGAGTTAGTTGTGTTGTGACAATTGCGATCAAAGGGAACTAGGGCAAAACAAATGAAAAATGGATGAACATTGCGAGATGGAATACAAAAAGGTTGGTTTGTTGCTCATCGGAAAGGTAGTGATGCTATGTGCATTGCATGGCGAGTAGATTAACTCGGGATGAATGTATATTTAAGCGGAATTGGAGCTGTGGGTTGCTTTGGAATGGAGACAGATGCATCTAAAAATGAAATGGTGATTGGAGCTACGAGAATGAACATATTTTGCGGGATTGGCAAACCGAGTTGCGAAATTTAATGAGAAGGAAATGAACACGACCATCATGGCTGGATATGAGTTAGTGAAGCACAATGATAGTGCGGCGGACAATTTGGCAGTGCAAATGGCTCAGGCCAAGGTCACTCGGCCAACTAGAGTCGACTAGCCGGTGACATGCATCGACTCATGATTTGACCGTTTGACTCGGTGACTCACCCGAGTTATTCGACCGTTTTGACCCGTTGGCCGGTGGCCGGTTTGACTTTGCCGGTCACCGAGATGCTTTCCGCGACCTTTAGGCCAATTTCCGCCATAATCCATTTTCTGGCGACGTTTTTTGGACATAATTTAACATGGGTATTTCTCACACATGGGCTTGGTGGACCACTTGGAGATGGGTTTTGAGAAGACCTAATATTGAAAGGAGTATCCTTTATGGAAATAGAGAAACATATAAAAGAGAGGACTTTTACCTAATGTGGATATCATATAATCTTTTTTCTATTAACTATTCTTTTGCCTCTACTTTTGTTGTAGGGTTTAGAAACATGAAGTCTTTTCTCTTTCTTCTTGTTATGAACTCCATGAATATGAGCTAGAGTTTTATTATTGGTTATGGAATAAGTTGGATTTCCAAATATGGGTTTTAATTCAATAAATTAGTTTTGTCTCCATGTTATCGTTTATGATTCACCATTAATATTGTTACATGATTTGAATGCTTGTTTAGTCGAGTCGCGAATCGATTGAGTTTGCTTTCATCTTTGTTGCTAGATTAGGGTTATTATATGCAAAAGTGATAATTCCGGATTGCAAGTAGCATAAATATGATTATAGTTTGTAGTGATATATTCTTATGATCATATGTGAACCATAACCTTTGTTAAATCGGATTAGTGCTTTTACACGTTCGATTGCTTTGATTGGCCTGATTTCATAGAACTTAATGCATCTAGGGAATTAAACTTGATTAGTGCTTTTACACGTTAGGTTGTTCCTTTAGATAGAATTCATATTCGCATCTTTTAATGTGTTTGTTGATGACAAAAGGAGATTAGCGGGATATTCTTGCGATCAAGGTATTCTAGGGCCTTTGATAAAAGTTGAGATTACAATATCAATTCTAGTTATTGTGTTGAAAACATGTTTGTGAATGAAGACGAAATCCATGACCAATACTTTCTTATCCTTGATTTGATTTGTTTACTCTTCTTTATTTGCTTTTATTTAGTTTATTATATAAAAATCACAAAAACTACGGTGTTATTTATAGGGAACCAGAAACAATTTGACAACCTAGACCTCTACGTGGGAACGATCCTTTCTTGCCCTTGCTATATTTATATTTTGAGTAGTAAGAAAGTGTAATTTATTTTTGACGCTCACTTATTGATCAAATTTTGGCGCCGCCACGGGAGGCAGTTTGTCAATTGTATTTGGTTTCTTATTTTTGTTTTTAGTTTTTATTTTCCGGTTTTAACGTAGTTTTGAGAATCTTATTTCAGGTGCTTGTTTCTCATGGAAGGAGCATATTACATGAACAACGGATGCGGTTTTCAACAACCTCAACAATATGACAACTACCAATTCCAGGGGTATAATCAAAACCAATTCATTGGTTATGACCAATACTCCATGGAACCTTATGGTTTTCCTCAACAACCTTATGGCGGGTATGTGTGTGAACAACCACAAGTATGGGAGGATTCTTATGCTCGTGAACAAAAGTCTCTAACTTTATAGATCAAGTTTCCAACTTTTTACAAGAAGAATTTCTAAAAGAAAAAGAGACTACAAACGAGCAACTCCAAGAGCTTCATGAAGGTATTGCTAGCTTGCGAAGAGGCATTGATCAATGCAAGGAAGATATCGATAATTCTAATGTGCATATGGTTTGTGATGAATATTTGATTGATGCTAATGTTGAAAAAGGCCAATCCTTGGGCACTTTCGTTGATAATTGTGTAGTTAACTCAACTCTTGATCGTAATAATGATCATTCTCCTATTCAAAAGGATGAGTTCGAGATTAGCAACACTAAATTCAGCGAGGACCAATCTTATGTTGACTATGATAGTGACGGTGATTATGATACAATGCTTGAACCAACTCATGGTGACATCCCAGGAGTGTACAATGGAGTCTTTTTGGGATCAAGATGAAGACGAAGAGGAATATGTCGACACTTGTGTAGATTACTCAAGAATTGATCTTAATAATGATCAAGAGCCTATTCAAAGGGTGGAGCTTGAGGATGATGCATTTTCGAGTGTTCTAAAAAGTTTCTTATAATAAAATTTGGATTCGCAAAAAGAGTATGTGCCTTACAACAAAAAGGAGGAATATGTTGAGAATGAGACCGTTATGACCACTATTGTGGAAGACCCAATTGAGCTTGCATATGATTGTAATGATGATGTTTATGTCGAGACTTTGGTTACGGCAGAAACGGACGAAGAATGGTTGCAAGGTTTGATAGAGGACCATGATATAAAAGAGGTGAATTATTCACTTGAGTTTTTCAAGGATGAAGAGGATTCCGTGATAAAAGAGATTGTGCAAGGTTTGTCTAACCCGTTGCCTATTGTTTCTTCTCCTTTACCTCTTATTGGTTTGAATGTATGTGCTTCGAGAGTATTGTTGAATGACTTTGTTTCTCGATTTCCGCCATTAGAGATACTTGATTCTCATACTATGCAGGTTTGGAACAAGAAACTGGAAGTACCCAACTTCTATATTCTTTATACACTCCCAAGTGTGGACAAGAATAAGTGTGGGGAAGCTTTTATCGGTTCATAGCTTCACTTTTGTTTTATATTACTAATATTTGTGTGAAGCTAGTGTTTGCAAAACAGGTTCTATGGAAGGATCCTCAACTTTTCAGATTGTTGGTATATGGACGATAACAAAAGAGTCTCTGGCCGACGACTTTAAACCAAGCGCTAAATGGGAGGCAACCCATAGGTTTTGTATCTTAAACCCTTTTATTTATTTATTTTTATAGTTTTCATATCATATTTGCATCCCCATGTTTAATTTCATTGAGTCCAGAATCTATCTTAGAAGAGAATTATGATGAATACCTTTTCGTCAAAAAATTCAGACTGCGCGTAGTTCAGTCCAGAGACCATAACTATCAGACCGTTTATCGAAAAATTGTGCCCTTTTGATACTTTGTAGAAAACACATAGATGAACAACTTTTGTGAAATGGAGTTTTTCCAAATTCCTAACCAATTTGTACAGTTTTTGCGTTTTATATGCTGTTACGTCAGAATTCAGAATTTTTATTTTACACATTGAGGACAATGTGAAGTTTAAGTGTGGGGGAGTCTTTTGCATATAGAGTTTTTAGCCTTTTTGAGTCAAAATTTTAAATTTTTTTGTATATATGTGAATAAAAAACTCCAACTTGTAGTTAGTTTAGAGTCACATAATATACATGTCGCTAAGATTACATCGAGAATCTCATAATAGTGACTGAACTTAGAGATGACAGAGAACATGATCGGGTTTCTTACTTGTATGAGAGTTAAAGTTGGATTTAACCATGCCAGTGGCAAATAAGGTGCAGACTGAATTCGGTATTAGAGTAGTGGTCCCCTATAGTGGAGACTACCCATGTTACATAATGTGAGGCACCAACCTTCAATTCTTTGTACCTGTCTAAATTTGTGCTTTTAGAGTGTGTGTCACCGTACGTAAATTCCGGGCAGAATGGTGAGCTGTCCAACCTCCTACCATAGAAGCACTATTTTGATCTCTTGAGTGCTATTTTTATCAAGCATGTTGGTGACATCGAATTGCTAACTTACATACCACTTGTAATCTTGTTCGCAGATTAGCACCATCCACCTTATCTCTCTCTACACCAACAGTCCATAGAAACACCATCATCATCAACAAGAGGAGCATCACAAATTCAAGGAAAGTTGAAGAAGTTCAAGGTTTACAAGCAACAATATATACAAGGAGCAGAATTTTATAAGTTGAAGACTATTGTACAAGAGTGAAAATTATCAAAGATGAGAGTTCGAGAAGTCTATGATATCAAGACATATAAGTTGTGAAGAATCAAGCGGTAAAGTACTTACACCATGGCATTGTACTTACATTTTTTTTTTTTATTTGTATTTTATTTTCTCTAAAAAAAAATAAAAAAAATAAAATAAAAAAAACGAAAAAAATAAAAATAAAAACGAAAATTCGAAGAAAAAAAAAAAGAGAAAAGAAAAAGGAAAAAGGAAAAAAAAAAAAAAAAAATTTAAATTTTGGGTTTGTATAGTTTGTTTTTATTTTTGTATTCCTTCAATAAAGCCAAAGGAAAGAAGGAATATCTATAATGAAGTTTCAAGCAACAAGGAATTAGAGAAAAAAATTACATTGTCAAGATTCTACGAAGTTCAAGAATTATCATCAAGAGTTGAAGACCGAAGACGAAGATGAAGACACCGATTGAAGACCGAAGACGTTTCTATGGATGCTGTGAGAGTGGTGCTAGCTGCACATCGAACGGATAACGAGGTAAGTAAGCATATTCCCACCTTCGTTAAGTGGTTGATTTCCTTTCTTAGAGATCGTCAGAAAAATGGGTTTTCAAAAATGATAAAAGATGTGGGTTTTCAAAACATTCGGAGGGTTATGCCTTCCTACCATTCAACGTGTCGCAGGATTCTCTCTTCATTCCTACCCGTACACATGTGTGACCCATAAAAAGCTATTTATTATTGAGAGCAAATTCATAAAACCCTTTCTTGTGAGGCAGAGTCGAGACTTCCGATCACTCCGAACCCGAATTTTGTCGAAGGGATGGTTATTTCTCTCTCAACTTTTAAGAATGAGATTGTGTTCATTTATGTGTCTAACTTCTTATGACTAGTGTGCAGAATTTCTATGTCTTCTTAGCGCGTTGGATACTATCATTACGGAGAACTAGTAAGTTGGAAATAGGTTTTGTGGGTATATCTCTAGTAAACCCTCACGAGACCATAACTCGTCCACTAGGGACACCTAGGGGTTTAAAGGCTTGTTATTTATGCTAAAAGTGACCGTAGCCTCGACTGACACGGAGTTGTATGAATTCTTTAGAATTGTTTTGTTTGATTTGCTCGAGGACTAGCAAAGTCTAAGTGTGGGGAATCTGATAGGTGTTGTAAAACACCTAATTTTATATCTAGTATTTATGCTTTCTTTGCTATTTTCCTTGGGAATTGCATTTCTTATGTGTGATTTTGAGTTTATCGGGTGCAATGGAGTCATTATGTGCAAAAGAAGGAGAAAATGTCCGTTTGGAGCGTAAAAAGGCGAAAAAGTATCAATTCACAAAGATACCTAGAGCGGGCTAAGGTCATGCGCAAAGGAGGCGAAGAATGAATCGTCGGTTCCCGCAATCGACGGTTGAGCAAGAAGAGTTAGGGCAGTCGGTTACAGAAACCCGACAAGCCAAAGATGAACTGGGGTGGCCTTATCCATTTCTCGCCTAAGCCTAGTGGCCATTCTTACACTTCCCTAAATTTGAGAAAGTTCATTTCTCATTTATTAGTTTATCCACCCGAAACCGAGAGAGGGAGATCGGATTTCTTGCTATTGAAACGGAGAAGAAAATGGTGCCGCTTGGATCTCGATGCTTTGGAGGAGACGGGTTCAAGTTGAGTAGGTCATTAATGGCTACGGGATGTAAATCCATTCAAATTCTGAGATGGAGAAGACGATTGCGATTTGGGATAAACCGAGAAGAAGAGAAAGAAAAGATGAAGAAGTTCTGCTGCTTTGATAAATGTTGCAATGGGGATTTGATGAAGTTTGGGTAAGTTTCAGTTGCAGACGGGGATTTGTATTGAGTTAACAAGATGATTGAGATCGAGAGATTGAAAGAGAGATTTATTCACTAATGGGAGTCTGTTGAAATTGAAGGATGGGTTTCTCTTGATTTCAAGGAAGAGATGTGGAAGAAGAGCCGGATCTGGCTACTGGCATGGAATAAAAGGAGGAGATCGATGTGACTCAGGGAAGAAGAAGATGCAAAAATTAAGCTCATAGAATGAATTAGGGTTTCGGTCTTTGAGGGATTGTGAGGAATTAGAAGATGAGTTTGATTTGAGCGTCTGCTGGGCTCAAGAACAATGAGTATTGGACGAAATTGAAGATGAAATTCAGCTGAGTAACGGATGAAGTTCATTTCGATTTTTAGGAAGAATTGTTAATGGGTCAGATGGACTCAGGTTATGAAGTTGCTGCTGTTGGAATTGGAGGAATGGCTTGTGATTCAGATGAGAAGTTGATTTACTTGTGTGGTGGAGAACTGAAAGATTGCAGGTGGAACAATGGCTCTTTATAGAGCAGTGGCTTGAGATGGTTGAGACATAACGAGGAAAGATGATTCTTTGCAATGGGTTTCAAGGGCTTGAGTTGTAGAGAATAAATGAGTGTTTGCAGTAAATGAGTTGGTTGTACATCGCAGTTACTGGTTCTCGAGAGATACACGTGTTGGTCAGCTTTGTGGATTGCGGTGAGTGAAGAATGGCAGGCCTGGAATTGCGCTTTCATAGTTTGCAGCTTAGTGTAGTTGACATACTTTGGTGGAGATATGCTATAGGTGATGATTTTCATGGGTTTTTGGTGCTTGTGTATGTGGAATTTTAGGCAAGAATTGTGAGTCGAATGGTGCTACCGAGATTGCGATTCGGGAGATGAAGTGCAGCATGGTTTGTGGTTGTGCAGATGGTGGTACTGTGTTCTGTGAAATGTTTGCGGAAATGAAATAGAAAGGCATGGTGCATCTGGAGTTGGTGGTGATTGAATTATGGACCGGTGAAGGCTGCAGATTTGTATCAAGAGTCATAGATGGTGGTACTGGGATTGTGAAGGTTGAAGTGCGTAATGCGGAATGCTTTAGTCTTTGTGTGAGATGAGAAATGTAAATGAGAGGAAGAATGGCTCAAGGCGATATCACTTGGTGCTGTTGGAGTTGTGTGCAGAGAATGCAGTGTGCTGTTGGATGGAGCTGAAATATGAGCTACAGTTGGCAGACTAATGGAAGTGCTCGAAGCTGTGCTCATGACAGTAGGAGATGGGAGTTATAGCGAGTTCCGATGATTGTGCTAGACTCGGATGGAATGGCAACGGATGCAAAGGTGTATTGAGTTGGTCAGTGGTGTGACAATTGCGGTCCAAGGGAACTAGGGCAAAACAAATGAAAAATGGATGAACATTGCGATGGAATACAAAAAGGTTGGTTTGTTTCTCATCGAAGGGCCGTGATGCTATGTGCATTGCATGGCGGCGATTAACTCGATGAATGTATATTTGCGAGAATTGAGCCATGGGTTGCTTTGGAATGGAGACAGATGCATCTAAAAATGAAATGGTGATTGGAGCTACGTAATGAACATATTTTGGATTGGCAAACCGAAGGCAGACTTTAATGAGAAGGAAATGAACAGCCATCATGGCCGGATATGAGCCGGTGAAGCACAATGATAGTGCAGCAATAATTTGGCTGGTCACAAATGGCTCAAAGTGGTCACTCAAGGTCATCAGACCCACCGACATGCATCTGACTCATGATTTGACCCGGTTTGACTCAGTGACTCACCCGAGTTGACTCGGGACCGTTTGACCCGTTGACCGGTGACCTGGTTTGACTTTGCCGGTCACCCGAGATGCTTTCCGCCTTTCCGGCCACCTCCGGCCATAATCCCAGCTTTTACGCGACGGTTTTGGACATAATTTAACATGGGTATTTCTCACACATGGGCTTGGTGGACCACTTGGAGATGGGTTTTGAGAAGACCTAATATTGAAAGGAGTATCCTTTATGGAAATAGAGAAACATATAAAAGAGAGGACTTTACCTAATGTGGATATCATATAATCTTTTTCTATTAACTATTCTTTTGCCTCTACTTTTGTTGTAGGGTTTAGAAACATGAAGTCTTTTCTCTTTCTTCTTGTTATGAACTCCATGAATATGAGCTAGAGTTTTATTATTGGTTATGGAATAAGTTGGATTTCCAAATATGGGTTTTAATTCAATAAATTAGTTTTGTCTCCATGTTATCGTTTATGATTCACCATTAATATTGTTACATGATTTGAATGCTTGTTTAGTCGAGTCGCGAATCGATTGAGTTTGCTTTCATCTTTATTGCTAGATTAGGTTATTATACGCAAAAGTGATAATTCCGGATTGCAAGTAGCATAAATATGATTATAGTTTGTAGTGATATATTCTTATGATCATATGTGAACCATAACCTTTGTTAAATCGGATTAGTGCTTTTACACGTTCGATTGCTTTGATTGGCCTGATTTCATAGAACTTAATGCATCTAGGGAATTAAACTTGATTAGTGCTTTTACACGTTAGGTTGTTCCTTTAGATAGAATTCATATTCGCATCTTTTAATGTGTTTGTTGATGACAAAAGGAGATTAGCGGGATATTCTTGCGATCAAGGTATTCTAGGGCCTTTGATAAAAGTTGAGATTAAAATATCAATTCTAGTTATTGTGTTGAAAACATGTTTGTGAATGAAGACGAAATCCATGACCAATACTTTCTTATCCTTGATTTGATTTGTTTACTCTTCTTTATTTGCTTTTATTTAGTTTATTATATAAAATCACAAAACTACCGGTGTTATTTATAGGGAACCGAAACAATTTGACAACCTAGACCTCTCTGTGGGAACGATCCTTTCTTTCCCTTGCTATATTTATATGTTGAGTAGTAAGAAAGTGTAATTTATTTTTGACGCCTACGACAAATGTCAAATTTTGGCGCCATTGTAGGGGAGGCAGTGGTTGTCAATTGTTTTTGGTTTCTTATTTTTGTTTTTAGTTTTTATTTTCCGTTTTAACGTAGTTTTGAGAATCTTATTTCAGGTGCTTGTTTCTCATGGAAGGAGCGTATTACATGAACAACGGATGCGGTTTTCAACAACCTCAACAATATGACAACTACCAATTCCAGGGGTATAATCAAAACCAATTCATTGGTTATGACCAATACTCCATGGAACCTTATGGTTTTCCTCAACAACCTTATGGCGGGTATGTGTGTGAACAACCACAAGTATGGGAGGATTCTTATGCTCGTGAACAAAAAGTCTCTAACTTTATAGATCAAGTTTCCAACTTTTTACAAGAAGAATTTCAAAAAGCAAAAGAGACTACAAACGAGCAACTCCAAGAACTTCGTGAAGGTATTGCTAGCTTGCGAAGAGGCATTGATCAATGCAAGGAAGATATCGATAATTCTAATGTGCATATGGTTTGTGATGAATATTTGATTGATGCTAATGTTGAAAAAGGCCAATCCTTGGGCACTTTCGTTGATAATTGTGTAGTTAACTCAACTCTTGATCGTAATAATGATCATTCACCTATTCAAAAGGATGAGTTCGAGATCAGCAACACTAAATTCAGCGAGGACCAATCTTATGTTGACTATGATAGTGACGGTGATTATGATACATTGCTTGAAACAACTCATGGTGACATCCCCGAGGAGTGTACAATGGAGTCTTTTTGGGATCAAGATGAAGACGAAGAGGAATATGTCGACACTTGTGTAGATTACTCAAGCATTGATCTTAATAATGATCAAGAGCCTATTCAAAGGGTGGAGCTTGAGGATGATGCATTTTCGAGTGTTCTAAAAAAGTTTCTTATAATAAAATTTGGATCCGCAAAAGAGTATGTGCCTTACAACAAAAAGGAGGAATATGTTAAGAATGAGACCGTTATGACCACTATTGTGGAAGACCCAATTGAGCTTGCATATGATTGTAATGATGATGTTTATGTCGAGACTTTGGTTACGGCATAAACGGACGAAGAATGGTTGCAAGGTTTGATAGAGGACCATGATATAAAAGAGGTGAATTATTCACTTGAGTTTTTCAAGGATGAAGAGGATTCCGTGATAAAAGAGATTGTGCAAGGTTTGTCTAACCCGTTGCCTATTGTTTCTTCTCCTTTACCTCTTATTGGTTTGAATGTATGTGCTTCGAGAGTATTGTTGAATGACTTTGTTTCTCGATTTCCGCCATTAGAGATACTTGATTCTCATACTATGCAGGTTTTGGAACAAGAAACCGTGGAAGTACCAAACTTCTATATTCTTTATACACTCCCAAGTGTGGACAAGAATAAGTGTGGGGGAAGCTTTTATCGGTTCATAGCTTCACTTTTGTTTTATATTACTAATATTTGTGTGAAGCTAGTGTTTGCAAAACAGGTTCTATGGAAGGATCCTCAACTTTTCAGATTGTTGGTATATGGACGATAACAAAAGAGTCGGGCTGACGACTTTAAACCAAGCGCTAAATGGGAGGCAACCCATAGGTTTTGTATCTTAAACCCTTTTATTTATTTATTTTTATAGTTTTCATATCATATTTGCATCCCCATGTTTAATTTCATTGAGTCCAGAATCTATCTTAGAAGAGAATTATGATGAATACCTTTTCGTCAAAAAATTCAGACTGCACGTAGTTCAGTCCAGAGACCATAACTATCAGACCGTTTATCGAAACACTGTGCCCTTTTGACACTTTGTAGAAAACACGTAGATGAACAACTTTTGTGAAATGGAGTTTTTCCAAATTCCTTACCAATTTGTACAGTTTTTGCGTTTTATATGCTGTTACGTCAGAATTCAGAATTTTTGGTTTTACACATTGAGGACAATGTGAAGTTTAAGTGTGGGGGAGTCTTTTGCATATAGAGTTTTTAGCCTTTTTTGAGTCAAAATTTTAAATTTTTTTGTATATATGTGAATAAAAACTCCAACTTGTAGTTAGTTTAGAGTCACATAGTATACATGTCGCTAAGATTACATCGAGAATCTCATAATAGTGACTCGAACTTAGAGATGACAGAGAACATGATCGGGTTTCTTACTTGTATGAGAGTTAAAGTTGGATTTAACCATGCCAAATGGCAAATAAGGTGCAGACTGAATTCGGTATTAGAGTAGTGGTCCCCTATAGTGGAGACTACCCATGTTACATAATGTGAGGCACCAACCTTCAATTCTTTGTGTACTGTCTAAATTTGTGCTTTTAGAGTGTGTGTCACCGCACGTAAATTCCGGGCAGAATGGTGAGCTGTCCAACCTCCTACCATAGAAGCACTATTTTGATCTCTTGAGTGCTATTTTTATCAATCATGTTGGTGACATCGAATTGCTAACTTACATACCACTTGTAATCTTGTTCGCAGTTAGCACCATCCACCTTATCTCTCTCTACACCAACAGGTCCATAGAAACACCATCATCATCAACAAGAGGAGCATCACAAATTCGAAGGAAAGTTGAAGAAGTTCAAGGTTTACAAGCAACAATATATACAAGGAGCAGAATTTTTATAAGTTGAAGACTATTGTACAAGAGTGAAAATTATCAAAGATGAGAGTTCGAGAAGTCTATGATATCAAGACATATAAGTTGTGAAGAATCAAGCGGTAAAGTACTTACACCATGGCATTGTACTTACATTTTTTTATTTTATTTGTATTTTATTTTCTCTAAAAAAAAAAAGTAAAAAAAAATTAAAAAAAAAAAAAAAAACGAAAAAAAATAAAAACGAAAAAAAATTAAATAAAACGAAAATTAGAAAAAAAAAAAGAGAAAAAGAAAAAGGAAAAAGGAAAAAAAAAAAAAAAGAAGAAAAAAATTTTTAAATTTTGGGTTTGTATAGTTTGTTTTTATTTTTGTATTCTTTCAATAAAGCCAAAGGAAAGAAGGAATATCTATAATGAAGTTTCAAGCAACAAGGAATTAGAGAAAAAAATTACATTGTCAAGATTCTACGAAGTTCAAGAATTATCATCAAGAGTTGAAGACCGAAGACGAAGATGAAGACACCGATTGAAAGACCAAGACGTTTCTATGGATGTCAGAGAGTGGTGCTAGCTGCACATCGAACGGATAACGAGGTAAGTAAGCATATTCCCACCTTCGTTAAGTGGTTGATTTCCTTTCTTAGAGATCGTCGAAACCGGGTTTTCAAAAATTATAAAAGATGTGGGTTTTCAAAACATTCGGAGGGTTAAGCCTTCCTACCATTCAACGTGTCGCAGATTCTCTCTTCATTCCTACCGGACACATGTGTGACCCATAAAAAGCTATTTATTATTGAGAGAAAATTCATAAAACCCTTTCTTGTGAGGCGGTCGAGACTTCCGATCACTCCAAACCCGAATTTTTGTCGAGAAGGGATGGTTATTTCTCTCTCAACTTTTAAGAATGAGATTGTGTTCATTTATGTGTCTAACTTCTTATGACTAGTGTGCAGAATTTCTATGTCTTCTTAGCGCGTTGGATACTATCATTACGGAGAACTAGTTAGTTGGAAATAGGTTTTGTGGGTATATCTCTAGTAAACCCTCACGAGACCATAACTCGTCCACTAGGGACACCTAGGGGTTTAAAGGCTTGTTATTTATGCTAAAAGTGACCGTAGCCTCGACGACACGGAGTTGTATGAATTCTTTAGAATTGTTTTGTTTGATTTGCTCGAGGACTAGCAAAGTCTAAGTGTGGGGGAATCTGATAGGTGTTGTAAAACACCTAATTTTATATCTAGTATTTATGCTTTCTTTGCTATTTTCCTTGGGAATTGCATCTCTTATGTGTGATTTTGAGTTTATCAGGTGCAATGGAGTCATTATGTGCAAAAGAAGGAGAAAATGTCCGTTTGGAGCGTAAAAGGCGAAAAGGATCAATTCACATGCGATACCTAGAGCGGGCTAAGGTTGCGCAAAGGAGGCGAAGAATGAACTGTCAGTTCCCGCAATCGACAGATTGAGCAAGGAAGAGTTAGGCGATCGGTTACTCGCAAACCGACAAGCCAAAGATGAACCGGGGTGGCCCTTATCCATTTAAGGCGCCTAAGCCTAGTGGCCATTCTTACACTTCCCTAAATTTGAGAAAGTTCATTTCTCATTTATTAGTTTATCCACCCGAAACCAGAGAGAGGGAGATCGGATTTCTTGCTGTTGAAACGGAGAAGAAAATGGTGCTGCTTGGATCTGATGCTTTGGAGGAGATGGGTTCAAGTTGAGTAGGCTGTTAATGGCTACGGGATGTAAATCCATTCAAGTTACAGATGGAGAAGACGATTGCGGCTGGGATAAACCGAGAAGAAGAGAAAGAAAAGATGAAGAAGTTCTGCACGCTTTGATAAATGTTGCAATGGGGATTTGATGAAGTTTGGGTAAGTTTCGATTACGACGGGGATTTGTATTGAGTTAACAAGATGATTGAGATCGAGAGATTGAAAGAGAGATTTATGCACTGATGGGAGTCTCGTTGAAATTGAAGGATGGGTTTCTCTTGATTTCAAGGAAGAGATGTGGAAGAAGAGCCTGGATCTGTCATTTGGCATGGAATAAAAGGAGGAGATCGATGTGACTCAGGGAAGAAGAAGATGCAAAAATTAAGCTCATAGAATGAATTAGGGTTTCGGTCTTTGAGGGATTGTGAGGAATTAGAAGATGAGTTTGATTTGAGCGTCTACTAGGCTCAAGAACAATGGGTATTGGACGAAATTGAAGATGAAATTCGGGGGGAGTAACGGATGAAGTTCATGTCGATTTTGAGGAAGAATTGTTAATGGGTCGATGGACTCAGGTTATGAAGTTGCTGCTGTTGGAATTGGAGGAATGGCTTGTGATTCAGATGAGAAGTTGATTTACTTGTGTGGTGGAGAACTGAAAGATTGCAGGTGAACAATTGCTCTTCTATAGAGCAGTGGCTTGAGATGGTTGAGACATAACAGGGAAAGATGATTGCTGCAATGGGTTTCAGGGACTTGAGTTGTAGAGAATAAATGAGTGTTTGCAGTAAATGAGTTGGCTGTACATCGCAGGTTACGGGTTCTGCCAGAGATACACGGTGTTGGCTGGTGCTGGTGGATTGCAGTGAGTGAAGAATGGCAGGTTGGAATTGCAGTTTTCATAGTTTGCAGCTTAGTGTAGTTGACATACTGGTGGAGATATGCTATAGGTGATGATTTTCATGGGTTTTTGGTGCTGTGTATGTGGAATTTTAGGCAAGAATTGACAGAGTCGAATGGTGCTACTGAGATTGCAGTTCAGGGAGATGAAGTGCAGCATGGTTTGTGGTTGTGCAGATGGTGGTACTGTGTTCTGTGAAATGTTTGCGGAAATGAAATAGAAAGGCATGGTGCATCTGGAGTTGGTGGTGATTGAATTATGGACTGGTGAAGCTGCAGATTTGTATCGCAGTCATAGATGGTGGTACTGGGATTGTGAAGGTTGAAGTGCGGAATGCGAATGTCTTGGTGTCTTGTGTGAGATGAGAACGAAATGGGAGGAAGAATGGCTCAAGGCGATATCACTTGGTCTTTGTTGGAGTTGTGTGCGAGAGAATGCAAGGTGTCTTGTTGGATGGAGTCCCAAATATGAGCTACGGTTGGCGACTAATGGAAGTGCTCGGCCGTGCTCATGACAAGTAGGATATGGGAGTTATAGCGAGTTAGATGATTGTGCTAGACTCGGATGGAATGGCAACAGATGCAGTGTGTATTGAGTTGGTTGTGGCTGTGACAATTGCAGTCAAGGGAACTAGGGCAAAACAAATGAAAAATGGATGAACATTGCAGATGGAATACAAAAAGGTTGGTTTGTTGCTCATCAGAAGGGCCGTGATGCTATGTGCATTGCATGGCAGGCAGATTAACTCAGGATGAATGTATATTTAAGCGCATTGGAGCCGTGGGTTGCTTTGGAATGGAGACAGATGCATCTAAAAATGGAATGGTGATTGGAGCTACAGAATGAACATATTTTGCAGGATTGGCAAACCGAGTTGCGAATTTAATGAGAAGGAAATGAATGACCATCATGGCCGGATATGAGTGAGGTGAAGCACAATGATAGTGCAAAGCCAGACAATTTGGCCAGTGCAAATGGCTCAGGCCAAGGTCACTCAAATTGTGCTAGAGGTCTGACTAGCCAGCTGACATGCATCTGACTCATGATTTGACCCGGTTTGACTCGGTGACTCACCCGAGTTGACTCGACCGTTTTGACCCGTTGATCGGTGACGGTTTGACTTTGCCGGTCACCCGAGATGCTTTCCACCTTTCCACCTTTCCGGCCATAATCCCAGTTTTCCGGCGACGGTTTTTGGACATAATTTCACATGGGTATTTCTCACACATGGGCTTGGTGGACCACTTGGAGATGGGTTTTGAGAAGACCTAATATTGGAAGGAGTATCCTTTATGGAAATAGAGAAACATATAAAAGAGAGGACTTTTACCTAATGTGGATATCATATAATCTTTTTTCTATTAACTATTCTTTTGCCTCTACTTTTGTTCTAGGGTTTAGAAACATGAAGTCTTTTCTCTTTCTTCTTGTTATGAACTCCATGAATATGAGCTAGAGTTTTATTATTGGTTATGGAATAAGTTGGATTTCCAAATATGGGGTTTTAATTCAATAAATTAGTTTTGTCTCCATGTTATCGTTTATGATTCACCATTAATATTGTTACATGATTTGAATGCTTGTTTAGTCCGAGTCGCGAATCGATTGAGTTTGCTTTCATCTTTATTGCTAGATTAGGGTTATTATACGCAAAAGTGATAATTCCGGATTGCAAGTAGCATAAATATGATTATAGTTTGTAGTGATATATTCTTATGATCATATGTGAACCATAACCTTTGTTAAATCGGATTAGTGCTTTTACACGTTCGATTGCTTTGATTGGCCTGATTTCATAGAACTTAATGCATCTAGGGAATTAAACTTGATTAGTGCTTTTACACGTTAGGTTGTTCCTTTAGATAGAATTCATATTCGCATCTTTTAATGTGTTTGTTGATGACAAAAGGAGATTAGCGGGATATTCTTGCGATCAAGGTATTCTAGGGCCTTTGATAAAAGTTGAGATTAAAATATCAATTCTAGTTATTGTGTTGAAAACATGTTTGTGAATGAAGACGAAATCCATGACCAATACTTTCTTATCCTTGATTTGATTTGTTTACTCTTCTTTATTTGCTTTTATTTAGTTTATTATATAAAAATCACAAAACTACCGGTGTTATTTATAGGGAACCGAAACAATTTGACAACCTAGACCTCTCTGTGGGAACGATCCTTTCTTGCCCTTGCTATATTTATATTTTGAGTAGTAAGAAAGTGTAATTTATTTTTGACGCCTACGACAGCGATCAGCTATACAAAATCTAAACCAACTTCGTATAGTTGAGACCAAGCAACTAAACCTATAGTTCACCTAGTTCCGTCTGTATCCATGCGCCTCCAATTTGCAATAAGTCACACACTTGGAACAATTCCTTTGGTTCGTATTCCAAACAGTAAAGGAACAACAAATCTGTTCGGTAACAACTCTTTTCAAACAAGTGATATGAGTTTGACAAAAGGCTCTTCCGTTTATCCCAATAAACTCCTTTGTCGGGTTCTTAGATCAATCTATTAACAACTACCAAAGTAATTGTTTAGACTATGCAATCAATACTCTTAATCACAAAGAAACGTATTGATGTCGATCTACTCAACTAATCAATCAAGGTTATCACAAAGATAAACCGATTATAGTTGGATCCCCATCCGATCAAGTTTTGTGCACACCAAAGATTATGAACTCAAATAAGAAATCTTCTTTGTCTTCAAATCTTCTTAGATCTTCAATAAACACTTGCACACAATCAACTTGAATCTCTTGTGATCAATCACACATAGAACGGAGTCTGTTAACAATGGATTATCACAAGAGGTCTTTAGATCTACAAACAGTTTAAAGATCCCCGTCGACACTTCGATCTAGTTTGAGAGAATCTTATATCAGAAGAGAAGATTCTCAAGCATAAATAAACTAGGTGCAATGAAAGTTCAACAACCGTTAGTCAATCAAATCAATCGAAAATTAATAATAAACTGCAATTAACTAGTTTCCCACCAATGGTACTAGTAGAGCTTCCCAATCCCAAAGAAGTCTTTAAAACGAGCGGTCGTAAGAGATTTCGCCTAATTAGGGTACTTTCCTCTCCGAATAGACGGCTCCACCAGTAACAACACAACTAGGTAGGTTTGCTGGCTCGAGGATTAGTTTGCTCGAAATGCAAACTTCAATATTTATAGACCAAGGAAATTTGGACACCAAGGAATTTCCAAAACCGAAAATATTCTCAAGATATGCAATATATTTCCAAATTCGGTTTTCATAATTCCTGGAAATGCTCTGTCCAAATATTGACCAAAATCTCAGTGGAAAATCTCCAATTAGTAAATGCACATTACCAATTTTTATTTTCTAAAGATATGGATTTAATTGATGGAAATTAAAAGCATATAAAACTAAAAACCTTAATTAAAAGATTTTCAATTTATTTCGATCCGAGATTCTCCTTTAGCTATTACGAAATATCTTTGAACAATAAAAGATAAGAATTATTGCACATGTTCAAAGTATGTCGACATCTTTACTTTGTAAATCCTTTTTCATATTTACAATCTTGGAACCGATTTTCCACACTTCCAAACGAATTTAGAATTGGTTCATATGACTTCTAAGAACTATGTGATTGATTATCCTATCAAATCACCATTAATGGGTTTCACGGTTCTACCAAAACAAGTTTCGGTTCTACCTCCATGTGGGTACTAGGATCGGTCACACTAGCTTTCCAAAAATTGGTTGACTAGGTACTAGGATCGGTTACCACATAATTATGGTATTTAACTTGTAATCGGTTGCACAAGTCATAGGATCGGTTACCAATTACTAAGAATTGTTGTACCTCTTACAAGTATCAATTCCACATGCTTGTGATCGGTTGCACCTCTTACTAGGATCGGTTCCCTAATGACTAGAGTTGGTCATACCAATTACAATATATCGATCATGCCATCTCAGGTGATTACTTAAGATCGGTTTCACTAATAAAAGTCATACCAATACAAAAGTCAGGCCTTGTGAATAGTTTTACCAAGATACATAAACAAGTTATGAGCGGTTATACTAAACACACATATTGGTAATCCAAAGATTTTCAATGAATAGCAATACCGATAAGCCTAACGATTTCCCTTTCGATTCACAAAACAAGTTTATGAATTGTACTTCCTTTAAACGAATGTAAAACATTGTTTCCTAGGACAAAATCTTCACCCTTACCCATACATAATCACAATAACATTCATACGATTATGTCGATGTCTTATATACGAAGTTCAAAAGATAGACGTTATACTTCGTATTGTAATTCCTTAATACTATGTCTAACTAGAGTATAATCATTCACAGCTTCGCAATTATGTTTTTAATATGCACGACTTGAAAGATATGATAGGAATGAAACAGTTCAAGTCAAATATTACTAACCTCAAGAGGAAGGATGATGTCGTCGTTGTAGCTCTTTACTTCTTCAAATTCTTCAAGTCTCCGAGTAATACTCGTAAGTCTCATATCCTAGTAACTTTCTAACTAACCTATACGAAGTTGACTCTAGTAAATAATCAAGCAACTCTTTAAATGAGTTTTGGTTCACTAAAATATGACAACCAAACTTGACATACCAATGCTTGGTGGGTTCAACCGAGCTATGCTCTAACAATCTTCCCCTTTGTCAATTTTAGTGACAAAACTCTTACATCATATGGATAAACAAATTACTAGAATTCATTACACATACGCTTGATTCCAAGTTTCAACAACACAATAACCTCTATACATTCAATCCATAAATGCCGTTGTTGACATTATAATAACAAATCTAATACTCCCCCTAAAGGTAAGATAGGTAGATTTTCAATCCGCACGTCTTTGTTATTCCCTTTGTAGTTAAGATAACCAAAAGTATCAATATGATATGTTACCTCCCCCCCCCCTAGTCTATGCTTTACTCTTTCGTTAGATATAACGTTTAAGCACCATTGTCCTTTCCTTAGTGATACCAAATCACTTGTTTACTCCATATATTTCTCCCCACTTTTGTCACAAATGACAAAGGTACGAGCAAACAAAGGACAAACCGAAAGGATATTACAAATCTTAAAAGACTTGCAACCTATAAGAGTTAAGCACGAGGGTTCCACACACCATTTTAGATAACCAATAACAAAACCGAAACTACAATGTAATTTTGTTTTGATATGTTACCAAGGAAACAATTGCCCGAAGCAATTTTCCCTAATAGTTTAGCAAATCAAAAATTGACTAAGCACCTTAGTTCCTTTGCTAAACCGATTGCACAATTACAATCGCTTATTCGATAAGACCAAAATAAAGATCAGAATTAACTTTATTTTTCTCATCAGGTTCTAATTAATCAAACAATAACTTAGACCTTTAACTTTTAAACAAGACAAGTACTAGGTTAGTTAACTAGCATTTCTTGTTAAGGCATTTGATTAGACTTGAATAACCGAAACATCCACTTTGATAAGTCTAACTAAGATCAGAATTAACTTAGTTTCTCTTATCCGGCAATTCATACAAACCAAATAAATCAACTTGTATAATTATTTATCTTAACCGGAAGCAATTGAAACAAACATAGACATTAAAGTACCGGAATTGCACCGAAATTTTGTAAGCCTAAACAATTGATACCAAACCATAAACAAAGATAACAATAGTTTTTCTTAACCGGAAACAATTGCCCGAAGCAATTTTCCCTAATAGTTTAGCAAACCAAAAATCGACTAAGCACATTAGTTCCTTTGCTAAACCGATTGTACAAATACAATCGCTTATTCGAAAAGACCAAAATAAAGATAACTCTATTTTTGTCACCAGGTTCTAATTATCCATATGTTGATGGTGGATTTTCATTTAAGGTTAAAATTGTAAAAACTAGAAAATCATGCGCTGACATCTTGTAAAAGATAAAGCCATTAATAAGTGTTGGATACTTTCTTTCATTTCGCCTAAATTGATTTTGTGTCTCGAAAATCGAGAGATGAGAAATTCGAGAAAAGAAATGGATCGAGAATCGAGAGAAGAAAGAGGTCAGCCGCTTCATAAGTTGAAAACTAAAAATCTCGCAGAAGAAAGAAAAGTTGGGTTGTTCTCGATTTGTTAGTTTGAGTTCGATGAGGGGTTTGATTGAAATCAAGAGATGGGTTTGATCTGTGAGAAGGTATTTTGCTATTGATGGTGAATTGAGAATGAGTTAGAGATCGATCGATTGACAGCCAGAAAAGAAGACTCGCCACCGTTGATGGGTCAATGAAGCCAGCATGACATACGGAGAAGATACTGGTGATGCTAATGGTGGTCTCGCAATTGAAGAATGAAAGAAAATGGGATTTGGTAGATTGAATCGGATGAATTAATGGGTTGATGCCATGAAAGTCCGGGGAAGAAGCAAGATTGGGTTGAACTCGATTGGGGTTTGATTGATTGAAGAAGATTGCAGACTTAACTCAAATTGCAGCTGAAGCTCTGTTGTGTTAAATCAGATGAATGTTATGAAAGTCCAGGGAATGCTTGGTGCTGGTTGAGCTGCAAGAACTAACTTGGGTCTGGTGATGGTTTTTGGAAGCTGAATTGGAGCTGGACTGACTTGGGAAGGAGTGAGTTTGTCTTGATTTGCAGGTTATGAAGTCTTGAAAGGCTGAGAAGAGGTTTATAAGCTCGGTTTGAACCCTCGAATTGTGGTCGGGTGAAGCATAGATGTATGCCTAGGATACAGGGGTATAAGGTTTTGAGCTGTGAAGGCACTGGTGGTCAGATTGCAGGTAGTGGATGCAATTGCAGATGGGTGGTTTTGCTGGTGTTGAAATGCAAACAAGCCATCATAAACAGGAAGAATGTGGCAAGGAAGTAAGCTGTTTTGCGCTTGTTGGAATTGGCAAATAAGAATACCGTGTATGAATGATTGCGGTGGTGGCTCTAGTTGCAGGAGGAGAATGGCAAGGGCTTACAATTGCGGCAGTTGAACTCGTCTTCTTTGGGATTCAAAGAGAAATGTCAAGGGAGGTAAGCCCGAAATAGGCTCAAGTGGTGCAAGAAGATGGAGTTGTGAGATGAATGCTAGAACCGAGCAAGGAACCAAAATCAAGTCATGCTTGAGGTGCAGTCGGGAATGCAGGAATGAGTTCATGGAGCTACGGATGGGATTACGCCATCGTTTCGAGGAGTATTGGCAGTGGGCTTGAGTTGCAGGAATGTATGGGATGGTGCTAACCGATGCAACAGATTGAGTCGAGCTGTTGATGTGATAGGAGGCATGCTAGGATTACAGTATCGGGAGTTGGTGATGATGGTGCATTACAGTTTTCAGCAACCATCATGGTCAAGCACAATGATTGTGCTATACAACTCAGTCGTGCAATGTGCCTCCGCCTCAGACCAACCAAATTAATTCGTATAGATAACTCACCGAGTTGACTCGGACCTGTGTCCGACTGGACCCGGTTTGACTCAACAAGTTGACCCGCTGACTAACAGTTGACTAACGGGTTGACTTTTGACCGTTAGTCTTAACGGTGGACTGACGGAATATTCCGTCGAATATTCCACTGACGGAGAAAATTTCCAGGCGGCGGCGGTGACGTTTCGCCAGATTCCCACAATCCCAGTTTTCCTGAGCAAAAATTCCAATTTTCTATGAATTTCTCATGGGTGTGAAGACTTGGGCTAGAATTGGATGGAGAATTGACTCAAATTTGGAAAGAGAAGGTGGAAGAGTTGAGAAAAGCTTGGAATTGGAAATTGAATTGCAAAAGGAAAAGGATTCTACTCTTAGAAGATTTGGAGAATGTTGAAGCCTATAAATAGAGAAGTTTTCTACAACTTCTACACACATCTCTACACACACAATTCTTTTCTTTTCTTATTCTTTGTGTGAACTCTTTAACATGAGTAGTTAATTTATTGATTGAGGATGAATTCCTAGTTCTTAATATGAATTAAGTTTTTGTTTTCAATTCTATCTTGAAGTTTTCACATGATTATCGATTGTTTTTACTAATAGGAATGATCTTAAAGACATTCATGATTGATTGATAGATTGTTTAGAATGCATGCTAAATTGATTTGTTAGTTTAATCTAAAGCTAGTGAAAGTTAGAGATAAGTAATCGTTTTTGACTCTTTACATAAGTAGAAAACACGAGACCTTGCGGAGGGATTCCGTGGAGCAATTGTGTGTAGATACAACGTTAGCAAGTGGACCTTGATCTAAGAGTTTAACTACTAATATCAACCTAAGAAATTCACAAAACTTAATGCATGATCCAAGTTACATCTAGGTTGAGCTAATTCTAGGTGGCTTGGTGATTAGAATCCAGAAGTCGAGAACTTCCGTGTCCTAGGTGATACAAGGGATTTAGGGGTTTAGCACTGAGCTAGCTGCTTTACCTACGGTTGGTGCATCAATACTCCTTCACTTTACTAATTCACCTAGAATGGAGCATGTGGCAACAATCCCATTCTCAGTGAATTAAATACACGAAATTCATCCAGGTTGGAGCATGTAGCAACAATCCCATATACCCCGTGAATTTATAGCATTATTAATTAATGCGTGAGCAGCCTTGTATTTCCCGTACTCATTATCGGTGCGGCATGATGACGACCGAGTGTTGCTCTCAGAGAGCAACACGAACCTCCAAGCATTATAATGAAAGCATGTACGAAATACCCGTGCAGGTTGCAACTCTCGGTGTGTTATACTAGCCCGATTGAGAACTCTCGGTGTGTAATACTAGCCCGATTGAGCATCCGGATTGTCCGTATCGGTCCGGATATGATCTCGTTCATCCAACCTCACCGGTGTGATTGGATGGCCCAAATCAATTCCATAACCCCCAAGCGGTGTATGGAATATTCATTGCCGAACCAACGCGGACCCCGCATGGTCGGCCTCCCAAAATATTGGCATAGCTTGCCAAAACGTCCAAACCAGAGCGTATGGACTAAAACCCTAAATTAGGGTTTCGGCATATTACATGTGTCGCAAAATGTCTCAACCATCCATCTTCGCGGTATAGATGGAGGGTGTAGATGTAGATTCAAAGGGCCCGTGAGCATGTCAACACAATCACCGTGGCCTCGCTTACATACCCGACCAATCGGTCAGACCAACCATGGTTGGTTATCCCACTCGAACGCCGAATAAATCATGGTCGCACGGCCGTGAAACCCAAAATTAGGGTTTTGAGCATCACGAGCGTCCATCTTCACCTAACACGAATGGAGGGTCCTGATTAGATTAGCGGTCCTGGTCATACCAAAGATGACCACCGTGGGCCCGTCTATCCCCTCACCTGATCGGCCAAGGCATATCATGCCTCGGCTATCCCAAAACGCTGTCCAAACTTGCGTGGTCACACTTCCCAAATTACAAAGCCGATCTCGACCACTCAACTTCACCGGACGATTTGAGTGGCTTAGATCACGTTTTCATGGAACAGTCAGGTATAGGCGTGAACATCAGCCTACCACCTACACTTCAGACCGATCGGCCAAGACCGACCAAGAGTTGGTTGTCTTGGAACGCGCGCCTGAAAATGGTATGACGTGCGGCTCTTGCGGCACCAATTTTCTGTCACAAATTGATCTCGACCACTCAACTTCACCTATCGAATTGAGTGGCCCCGGATCATACTTTCGTGAGGTAATGGGGTATAGGCGCCTACAGCGTCATGCCGTCTACACGCATGTACGATCGGCCTGACCAAAATCGTATCCCAAGCTTGGATTCGACCAGGCCAAAGAGGGATGCTTGCGCACCTCCTCTAAAACCCTAATTTCATTAACGGTCGCAGATGAGTGTCTCAAAGATCATCTCGTCCATCCAACTTCACCGGCTTGGTTATACAACCCTGGTCAGGAGTTAATTGGTCAGTGTGGCGTCTTGGTGATCACCACCCGTCACTTTACCACACCATGATGCGCACCGCATAAAATACACACGATACTTCACAAGTATCGACTTCTGAATAACGGCTTATTCAATTTAGCATTACATGCTACTTTACGTGGGTTCCACGATCCACACACTCGAGACATCAATCATGTCACAAACCGGGGATACATACTTGGGGTATTGGTCTCGGTTTACGCGTGCGGCCAGCGCAATGCGCCATCACAAGAACGTGTCGAAAGTCATGGACGGTTAGTGATGATGGGAGAAGTGGGCAAGAATGGTCGTGTAACACCAACACACACCTCCACTACTCCATCACTCCACTTCCCACGAGAGACGTGAATAAGGCTCAAATGACTTGTATAAATAGGTTCTCCTCCCTATTTTCCAAACACACACAGGAGAAACAAGACAAGTCCAGACAACAGAGGCAAGTGTTGATACAATCGTATTCAAACACCAGAACTGATATCTTACATCCTGCAAGCCAGTTCAACTTTCTGATACAAGTCATCCATAGCCAACACCTTCACATTCTCAACACCTTCTTCGCTTCCCTCCCTAAGATCAACCCCATCTCCTTCACTTTGTGACCGAAACAAGTCTGGAACGGCCATTTCTTGGTTTAGGCAGGACTTGCACAGATTTATCTCTCGAATCTACAAGCACTCACCGCGCAGTGCATTTGTTTAAGGTTTAGACTCATTTCTCATTCACACACCCCAAATTACCAAAACCGGCAGAAATAGTTTTCACCCATAAACACCATATAACTTAGACCTTTCAATTTTAAACAAGACAAGTACTAGGTTAGTTAACTAGAATTTCTTGGTAAGGCATTCGATTAGACTTGAATAACCGAAACCTCCACTTTGATAAGTCTAACTAAGATCATAATTAACTTAGTTTCTCTTATCCGGAATCGAATTGGACTAAACAATTCATCCCGTAAACCTTTCTTTCGTTAAGCCATAAACAATTCATACAAACCAAATAAATCAACTTGCATAATTATTTACCTCAACCGGAAGCAACTGAATTAACATAGACATTAAAGCACCGCAATTGCACCAAAATTTTGTAAGCTTAAACGATTGATACCAAACAATAAAGCAAGATAACAATAGTTTTTCTTAACCGGAAACAATTTAATCAAACACACATCTATACACAAATAATGGAATAAAAATCAATTTTACCTAAATTTTGTTAATCAAAAGCAATAAATATGCAATAAAATCAGGCTTTTCTTAAACAGGAAAACGATTAACTAACAAATTTGTTACCTCAAATTCCGCATCCTCTTCACCTTTTCTTTGCATTTTTCCGGGGAAGAATATCACTGTGTTGTCATCCTATTGCAAGACAAAAGAACAACAACAAAAACCAACCTTTACCAGAGAAAGGTTGAAAACCGGTTTTAACTAATGCGATGCAAAAGTTGAAACCCCGAAACACATATGCTATTTATGCTAAACCAAAAACGATTCAACATATTGTGACTTTTTCACACATGAGTTTCAATCGAAACCCCTTATGATCCTTTGATAAAGCCTACCAACATGGGCTAGAACTTAATCCTGCTAAACCAAAAAGTCACCCAAACCATAAGGGTTCACACCATATGAGATCGAATATTAAGGTTATGAAAACCGAAATCAAACATCCCATAAACATACATAGCAATAAAATAAAGCATTCAAGCAAGGCTATGTGATCGAAAACTATCACAAGAAAAATTATAAACTAATTTTATTCATAAATGAGATAGTTTTATTCATAATAGACCTTATACAATTATTGAAAGAAATCAAAAACTGATGTCTATTTTTCTTGATTAAGTATTACAGCAAATAACTTAATCTTTAGAAGTGCTCTCATTATTCACCGAAGATTCCTCAGTGTTCTAATTTTTGAGTATTCTCTTTTCTTTCAGATGATTGAGTCTCCTTTTCAAGAGATTAACTTCCACGATCAACTTTAAGAGATTTGACTCAAGCAGTTTTTTCATTCAAAACTGCAGTTTCCATGAGTTCATGAGCAACTTCAAAATCTCCCATTAACATAAGCATAAGTTCAAAAGAAATATGATTCTTTTTATGTTCTTTTGAGAAATAGCATTTGAGCTCAACTTGAAAGGTTTTAAGTTTTCGTAGTTGAGATTCAACGTCAATAGTATTTTCACCCATCTTTGACCGCAGACAAAACATAGAGGGAAGTATCGGTCCTATAGATGGTTTATATAACAAATCAAACTTGGTTTCCAAGATTGAGATACCTAATCAAGGTATATTATTTGTAAAAATATACACTTTCGGAAACAACATAAGAATTTAAATTTTTATTAATATTGAAAAAGATTTTTATAAATATTCAAAATTAAATAAATTACATTTTAGAAGACGATAGATTGGTATAATTATTGATGGATAAGGGTATTTGTGAAATCCATGAAAAAGAGAGGTATTAATAAAATTTCCACTATTTATATTAGCTAGGATTCGATATTTTAGTCAATAACACTATTTTAATGCTTTTGCAGAAAGTACAAGATAATCCGACCGCACCACGATAAACAGCTAAAATAAAAGCTTTACGTAGGTGTTTTTATACGCTAAAATCAAGTGATGTTCCTATTCGAACCCTTCAAAGGGAGACACAGCCTAACCGATGTGGTCATAAATTGGGCTGAGCTTAATTATGAAAGAGGGTGGGCAATCCAAACAACACATCGTACACAGAAAAAAAAATCAATTTTTTTTCCATTACACATGATATCCACTCCAAAAAAATTTCTCAAATGAACCCTACCTCATGATGATATTCACTCCAAAAACTTCAAAATGCTTAACCCTAGCACAAATAATTAGTGAGTTGGTCTAAATCTCCTACAAATTCTATGATATTCACTCCAAAAACTTCAAAACAGTTAACCCTAGCAAAGAATTAGTGAGTTGGTCTAAATCTCCTACAAATTCTTCTTCTAAGAATGATCGGTTGATCCATTACTTGTCATTTTGTCCTTCAATTCATGCCTTCGTGGATGTTTTTGAAGTGTGCATCACCACCACCACCACCAGATAGATAATGGAATTCTCAATTTTTGTTTAGCTTCAACATAGGTGAGCTTTCTAAAGGGTGCAAAGTCATTTCTATAAGGGTGCAAAAAGTCAATATTTCAATTTTGGCCCTAGAGAAATTGTTACTTAGTAGAGGAGTTTGGCAACTAAGGGTGGGCAATTGCACACCCACCCTTGCGTGTGCCTCCGCCCCTGGGCTGTGGGCTGCCAAATTGTACGACTTGAATCAGTGGGCATCATATAACAAGCACGGCCAGTGATATGTTGATTAAACGAAACAAAAAATGATTCTCTTTGTTTAAGCACGTCAGCTGCCACTAGTGGGCTATGGATGAGGGGACGTGTCCATTTTTCTTACCACATTCATTTAGTGGTTTGTGATGAATATTAATCATCACCTTTCTGTTCATTTCCGAACGAAAAGAAATGTTCATTTCTTAAGTAGCAGATGGGTTCGATGTTTGGTGGAAATGTTGATTGTTAAGGCATCGTAGACGAGAAAGGGAGATGGCATCGAACTGAAGTTGAGAGTGCTATGAACTGTTGGTGATCGAATCCAGAGCATTTGCTGTTGTTCTTGATATCTCGATTAATAACCAAATGAAATGGGGATTTGAGTTTACTGGTTTTGTTTGTGATGTTGTCTGGATGGAGAAAGGTTTGAATCTGTGTGTTGACTTGAATCGAGAAAATGATGCGCTGCAGCCGAGATGGAGACGATTGTGGTGATCGATGGGTACTGGGTGTTCTTGTTTGGTATGAATTTATGGTAGATGGGTTCAAATGGAGTTTGGAAGCGACAACACAATGAGCTGAAGTCATTGGCAGCTGCTCAGTCAGTTCCATGATAGGTCGCAATTGAACCGAGAGGGATTTGGTCGAGTTCAGGCTGCAAGAACTTGGCCATTTACAGCAGCAAAGGGTCATCATACAGAAGCGAAAATTGGGTCCATTACTGGTTGGCCCAAGTTCATTCTCTCAAGTTCGTTACAACAACAAGATGTAGCAGCTCTCGGCACTCGGATGTAGGTAGTGATGATGGTTTGTGCAGATCTTGGAGATGATTATTGGTGGCCGAGAACTGAATGGAGACGATTTCGTATATGTGGCTTGAAGTTGGGACTCATAGCAGGTCTTGAGATGTAACTTGACCTGCGTAGTCGGATTTGGGGAAGTGAACGGACTAAAATGGGTGTTGGCAGTGGAGCTCGGGTTTTGGAAAGAGCATGGACGTGGCCTGGATTTGGAAACCGGTGATGGAGTGGGCCTTAGACGATGTGGTTAGGTCTTATTTTGCATTTCTTTGCATAACTTTATACATATACTAGCCCTTAACCCGTGCCGTAACGGCACGGGCCATGATGTTGGTTCATTTTTAATATATCGTATAATTTGTGTCACGAATACTTATCAACTCCTTATGATTTAATATGTGTTTGTCATAAAAATAGTTGGGATTTTCCTCTCTTTTTACTTTGTTTTTTCCTTTAATATTTTACCGCTGGAGATTTGCTCAAACGAAAGAAATATAATCTTAACTTCCATACACTTTTTTATTTAGGTTCATTTCTTATAATGAGATAATGCTCTACATGAACAAGGAAGTTTAAATATTTTTTGGAAATATGTCGTCGCAGCGCTCATCTCGGTGAAATCAACTAATCAATATCGGCCCATAAAAGTCTCCACATGCTCCTATTTCGCTCCTTGACTCATGTATCATGATCATGTTGTCGATCCTCCAAATAGGCATAGAATAATATTTTTTTGCATCGAACGAATGATACAAACTATCCAATGTGACATGATTTTCCTGTAATTTTTCAACACCCATTAGATGACAATGTTTAAAATGTGTACCCATTACCTTTTCAAGGGATTGTATATATGAGAAACTCGCCATTAAATCTTCAACAAAGTATTGTCCCCAACAATTCGTCTTAACGAAGGCTTTGGTAACTTCAAAAGTCTTGGACATTTTGTCACTTCCGTATGTTCCTACCTTCACTTGGAATACAATCTGCGACACATTACCTCATAAAGAACCTTGAACACATATTGTACTCCATGATCCTATTTCAAATTAATAGATTGTCAATAGATCCTTTACCAAAAGTTGACATATTCTACGTTGAATATTTATAAATAAAAAAAAATTATGGTATTGTGGATCGTTGCTTTCTAAGATCCTTAGTTTTCAAAATTGGCCTCTTCAAGTCCCACTACTTTCTAAGTTTATATATCTTGTTTGTTTTTAACATTTTAGTTATCCATATTATGTTTGTTACTAACTTTAAACTTGATGTCATCTTCTATTGTGAACTTTATGTGATTTAAGTCGAAATAGTTATACCTATTTCATTCGTATCAAGTAATCCGTTGTATATCCCAACAATTCTTCTACAACAATTCCTTTCTTTTGCCGTTTCCGAACCATCAGTAGCCATTATTGTCAAACGCAATCTGTCTAATTTATGTTGATGTTATGTATTTACAATGTTCATTTTTCTTAAATAAATAGATTGTGGAAAAACTAAAAAAAAAAAAACATAAGTATTATATCAGGTCTAAGTTACTATATCCAAAATACTCCGGACAATGCTTCTGATGCCTTGTTTCCTCAAATTCCACGTTGCATTCTAGACAGTATAGGCAACACCAATCATTTACGAAGTGAGCTATTTTATGCAAGTGTGGTCAATGTATCCCTTTCTTATAATAATAATAACAACACGTCAATTTTTTCAAGGCATCCAATTGTAAATGGTATCAATCTAATAGAGTTGAATTATACCTCAATCTTAGATATCACCTTGTTTCACATAACATAGCAATTGAGGAAGGACAAATCTTGACCACTCTTTACATAAAGCGAGTTAGCCAAACTTTGTTTTGCAAGTGTCTTACGTGAAAATTATTATTAATCCATATTTTAGTCGCTCTATCAAAGCCGATCTAATTAGTCCTATAGAAAGTTAATCTTAAATTTTTGACCTTATCTCTTGACCAAATTATTGAAGTATTCTCAGTCATGTTCTGCGTGTGATATACCCGTCTCAGTATGTCTACTCTACCTTCTAACCCAAAGAATGAAACCTATACATATTGATCCGTAATTTGATATTGTTGATTTGTCATCAAGAGGTCGCATGATTTGAG
The DNA here is from genome assembly GCA_023531295.1 of Papaver armeniacum. Lineage (NCBI taxonomy): Eukaryota > Viridiplantae > Streptophyta > Magnoliopsida > Ranunculales > Papaveraceae > Papaver > Papaver armeniacum. The sequence goes on along the minus strand of JAJJWW010011563.1, from coordinate 9,995 downwards.
AATGTAAAATATAAAAATATTCTATAAACATCGGAGGTGAAATTTAGAGTTTTTTATGATGATTTTGAAGAACAAACATATGTTTCAAACAAATATTTTAGAATGCAAATACATTTTCCGGCCAATAAGGTTTTATATCCGAATTGAGTGAAAGTTGTTGTCTTTGTAGGTAGTTGTTCAAGCGAAACAACTCGACATTGATGGTCTTTCAGGAAAAGAATGTAATAGTACTTGAGAGAGGCGATAATGTTCTCTTTACACTACTACACCAATTGCCTTTATATAATACGGATGATCGAATAGTCATGATCATATTGTATTATGTTCCAAGATCATCCTCGAAACATTTGGTTTTTGTCCTTATCAATCGTGCTAAAAACAACCAATTACATCTTTCACAATACAATAAAACTCACTAAAAAGCAAAAACTATTATTATACACTACTATTACCAACACCCGCACCACCATAAAAACCATCCACCGCCACTATTTCTTCCACCAATATAGAATGTTACCGCCTCCACCATTCACAAACACCCGCCACCGCTTATACTAACCCTACTTCCACTACCCCCATTAGAATTAATATAGTTTTTAGTAAATTTATGTATTTATGTTAGATTATTAAAGGGACATTTATAATAGAAATTTAATTAATCATTTATCTTTGCCAAGGACAAATCCTCGACAACTATTTACATAAACAAATCGATAATAAATAATTTCATATGTTCTCGATCTTGATTCGTGTCGCTCGCTTAGTTATTACATAACATGCCAATTGATTGCACCAATTTTTAAAATGGACATGCGTTTTATCGAGTTTATTTTAACATTAGAATGATCAACCACGTTTTATACTTTATAATATAACGTTACACATTTTGTATTACGAAATTAGCATAATATGTTTTTATCCACCAATACCCCACCACCATAAAACCATATGAATCCACTTTTTTTATCCACCACCACCTAGTGGCGGAGCCAAGGCTGACTAACCCCGGCTCTAACCCCTTAAATTTTTAATAACTTCGTAAATTTTTTAGTTTATTTTATAAATAGTACTTTGTCCATATATATTTATGGTTTAGTCCACCAAAGTTTACATTTTTTTTTTTTTTTTTTAAATAGGCCTCCTCAATGTCAATTTTTTACTCCACCACTGCCACAATCATTGTCGCCATCCCATTAGGTTGTTGGACGCAATTCTAATTTTCAATCACAAATGCCATGTATGAGGTTTTAGATTGAACAAAATTTAAATCAATTGATTAGTTTCATTATTTTTTTCCGTGTATATATGTTTTTTTGTATTTCAATCAATTTTATTGCAATCATGAGGTTGGATACGGGTGAAAAATGGACTTTGTATCCCATTTTTACGATAAAAGAACAAAAATAAATATAATTGTGCTTGGCTCCGCCCTTAACCACCAAGAATCTTTCACTCCACCTCTTCTACTACTCATTGTCGCAGAAAATGTCTATTGATTCTATTTATCAAAATAACTTATTAATAGAAATAAATATTTAATTAATTAAGAAAACATTTATAATTAAAAAATGATTAGTCATTTATTATAAGCAATTAGTGAAACACTAATTAATAAAACACTTTATAATGAATAGATTATTTATTATGTGCAATTAGTGAAACACTAATTAATAAAGCAATTATGGTATTTAGGTTGAACAAACCACCAGTGTGGATTTATCTTTTCTATCAATTCCAACCAAGGTGGAACATTGGTTAGAGGCCACTCTTATGACACAATAGGTCACGAGTTCGAACCTCCCCGTTATAATTTTTGAAATTCCATATCTTGACTTAAGTATTCATTTTTCATTCATAATATTGGAATTAATGCCATGTGTGCGAGTTGTAGGGGGTGGTCAGGAGAACCACAGCCCTTGATTTATCTTTCCCACGGACAAATCCTGACCACCACTCAGACAGGCAAACTTAGCCTAGCTTTGTTTTGTATTCTTGATGGGGTGGGAAGACCAGAAGGGAGCCGACGGCCAGAGAGCCACAAATTGGAGAAAGAGGCGCGGCTACAAATTGGAGAACGATGAAAGAAGGGTTTCGCTTTCTATTCCATTTTGATTTCTCTTGAATATGTTTATGGCTTTTAAGAAAGCCATGTCTCACTAGGTTCATGTAACTAGGGTTTAATAGTTGAAACCACTTTTAAGCATTAGACCACTTTGATTAGAAACACATATGGTTTTAAGGCTATTTTGATTTGAATAATTAATTCCATGATTTTATATATTGATTGAACGATGAAATTAGTTGTTGCTTCACTGGTTCTGTACAATACAGTAACCTATGTGCTTAACTTTTATGATTGCAAATATATTTGTCAACTTATTTGATATTTCATGCTGGGTTAAATCCTTTGATGGGGTATGCTTAGAATAGGCAGATAATATTTGTGAATCAATATTTTAGTTTCGTATAACTTTCTCGCTGATGCAATTTGATGGTGCATGCTTGGATTTATTCTTTTGATGTGCTATGCTTAGGGTATACCAGTGATATTTGCGACTCTAAAACATATAATAGGTGATGTCGATAGAACAAACGATAAATAAATATTCATGAGTTATGTTTCATTTCAGTAATTGAATAGAAGTTGTGGTGGATACTATAAACCCTGGTTGCCGAGTTTTCCATTGAATTTATTTTATTCGCTTAGTTTATTTTTCTGTTTATTATTCTTTCGAAAATCCAAAAACATCATTGTAGTTACAGGAATTCCTACAATACATCCCTCATAAGAATTCATAATATTCAACACATCTTTAAGATCAACAATCAACCTTTTTATTAATTGAGTTAGAAATTTTACAAGAAGGAAGTGAAATCAAGAATATAATTGCTACTCTAGAATTTCTCTCTCCTCAAAACTTTCTCTCCACTCTAAAAAGATCTCCCTCCTCTTAGGCCTACTCGGCCCTTTATATAGGACATTACATAGTGGATGGCATACCCTAAGATGTCCTTTATTTTCGATCGGCTTGCGACATTCTTCGTAAGTATTCAAATGTTAAATCTCACAACACTCCTAAACCTCGCTAGGTCTTCACATCTTTCTCGTGTTCAGCTTTATCGTCATCCGTTGCGTCATTTTTATTACCAATCTGCGATATCTTCGCAGTGTGTTGTTCAAGGATTTCGCAAGGATATTGATGTTGCGATATTCTGATCCTACATCTTGCCTCTTCTCATGTCTTCTCTGCGAAGGAGAGAATGTCACGAGAACTAGTACTTTCAAAATGCCGCAGCTGTTCATTTTTCCATATTCTTGTATTGACATGATTCTGTACTTTTACGTTGAATTTATTACACGTATCTCTTCTTCCATCCATTTCTTGACACGTCTTTTTCAACCGCTATTTCTCAACCGTTCATGTCTACTCTTCGCATTAAATGTGTTTACCTTTTCAATAATTCTTCTCTCTATATATATTTTTCTCATTCTTCTCTTCTTCTTTTTTACTTTCCTTCTTATTTTTTCTGCAACTTTTCTTCAACGTTTCTCCGTAACTTCCGCTTCTGCTGCTGTAAATCTTCTTCTTTCCACTTCTTTTGATCTTCAATTTTTTCTTCATTCCCATACTGAAAATGCCTCCAGTTGGTCGTAAATATGAAACTTCTCTTGAAAGAGTTCAGAAAGATTTCGAAGAGAAGGGTTTCACATTAACCACCATTCCCAATCAAGAATCTAAATCCATTCTTTCTGCCAAATTGTTTTCTGATCATCATTGTGATGATAAGGAAATCATAGTTTCGCTTGGTCAGATTCTCGCTGGCCTTCCCATTCCTCTCTATGATCCTAATCTTCCCTTATTTTATGAAATTCTTGCTCATGTGAAATTCTCGCGAGCCGTCTATCAATTGAGTGGGACTGTATTCGCTTTATGCTTGAATTAAGCCAACTCGCGGTCTGGTAAAGGATCTCTTTACCCAAAAAGAAGTCGTGGATCCCGAATTTGAGGATTTAGAAATATTCTCGACTGAAAAGTATACGAGAGAGCTTCTTTGAAAATTACGAAGTAATAAACATGAAAATGATAGAACTCGCTGGGGTGCTCGCTTGAAGAGGAAAGAAAATGTTGCCAAATGATAGAATACTCATGCAGGACATTGATTGGCATTCTGGCAAGAATAATATTCCTCGTCACTCTAAAGACAACAAATGGTGCGTCTTTCCACTGGTTTTGAAGGGACCTTATATTTCAGGTCCAAACGTGCTTCCTGCGAATCTCGCCACTTACCAACCTTGGGTATTTAATTGGCCCGAGAAAGTGAAAGAGGTATGTCTTCGAATCTTTCTCACTTCATAATCTTTCATTTATTGTTACTTTCTTGTTCTCTAACTCTTGTGAAAATTTTAGATTAACAAGCTGAGATCGAGCTATAATAGAACCGGGAAGGCTAGCACTTTATCTGCTCTGCACTCCATCACGGATGAAGTAAGAAACATCTTTATATTTTTAACAATATTATTGCCTCTGTTTCTTATCTTCATGTGTTTGCGAAGGTTGGTGTTGTAGCTGTTGAAGAAGAAGAAAGTTCTAAGGTTGCGAAGACCAAAGACAAAGGTAAAGGTTCTCTTCGCAAGGAGAAATCTGCTTCTCCACCTTCAAAGAAGCGAAAAGTTCATTCTCCTCCTCTTTCAAATCTTCAACCTGGCGAAAGTTCTGATGATGATGATAACGATGATGTTGATACTCCTTTCGCAAGAGAAGATTTTCCAGCTGAATCTTCTATGGCATAACTATCTAGCATCTTATCTGACTCCATGCAAGGGATTGGGGATGATCGTCTCTCTAGTACATGCAAAGCTCTTGCGAGTATCTGCGATGCTCCTTTACTAGATGGTGATGATTCTCTTCATGGAGTCTCCAGATCAGTGACTCCCAGCTTTCTGAACTCACTTGGTGTCTTGGTATTCCTTCGTTTCTATATTCCTTCATAATTATGATTTTAAAATTATATTATATCTTGACAATTTCCTTCGCAGACTGGGAGAGCTTCCTTCGCTGTTGCCTCATATCTTGAGAAAAGGCGTGGGATTCTTGAAAAGAAGAATCTTCAACTTCGCAAGAGAAATGAAGAACTAGAAGTCAAGTCGCTACTCTTCGCGAGAAGAATAAACAATTAGAAGCTGATTCTTCCACTCAGAAGGACAAGATATCTAGTCTTCAAAGTGCTAACCAGCAACTTTATGGTATGAAACTTTTCTCTTTTCCTTTGTTTTGTTTTCTCATTATCTTCCCTCATCTGATTTACCATTTTCGCAGACGTCTATAACCTTTCTGATGAAGCCATTCTCCTTCGCTCATTCCCTGACTCTATGGATAATAATACCCTTCTTGAACACCTCAATAATTCTTTAAATAGTTTTTCAAATGACAAGATTAAATCTCTTCCCATAAATGAACTCCAATCCAAATTTCGCCTCTTAGAAATTGACCATAGATCCAGCCTTGGGCTTAGCCAACCAATTTAGCGTTTCTATCTTGATTCTAAAGAGAAAATTAATGCTTTAAGAATCAAGATCAGTGATCTCATAGATGATAAAGATCGCATCGCTAGACAAGGTGCTCAAGCGTTAGCGAAATTCCAAAAGACTCTTCTGGAGGTTCAAATTGAACGAGATGAATCTAACCGCAAAAATGTTGTTCTTAGCGAAAGAGAGAATCAAATTCGCTCCCTTCTTCTCATAAATAATGATGATGAATTTGCTTGGGCTGCGAAAATTCTAGATGACGCTTAAATAATTTAGGTGTTAACGTTAGTCTTCAAGCTGAGCATACGGCCTTGGTTAGGGATATGATTTCTAACAGAGAAGGTTGTTAATTGTTCTTCTTTATTTAACTATTTGTCTTTCATAAAGTTGTCATTAAGTTGCTGATTCATTGTCACATGTTCGCAGGAACTTAAGAGAGATTTCTCAAAAGGATTGAAGAACTTGAGTCTGAGAAGGAGCAAACGCAAAGAATCTTTCTTCTCGGATGATAAATATTCTAGATCGAAGAGGCAACTAAAGATTACTGCTGCAATTTTTAAGAATGATGCTACTCTTTTTCGAATCGACTTATTAAGACGGTATGCGACGACAACAATATCCCTCATTCTGCATATCCTTGCCTCCTAGAAGAAATCCCCAAGAATGTGCCTCCTCCGGATATCTCTCCGATAAAGATGCTAGTGAAGAAGAGGAATCTGATGGAGATAAAGAAGAAGAAGGATTTGATGAAGATGATGAAGAAGAAGAATCAAACAAGAAATAGTTATGTTTCCTTCTTTCTCTTTTTGTAATATTTGTACATTCATTCTTTTAATCTCCTATCTTTGTAATCTTTTGCCGCGAATTTCTTGAATCTTCAAATACAAGTTCTACCTTTGTTGTTCCTTTCTGCACATGTTAAAAAGGCAATTCTTTTTTTGCAATATAGTTAATCAATATATTATCAACCTTTCATGTTATGAGTGTGTAAATCTATCATATGGAGACAAATAACATGTTCTTATTCTATTCATTCCCATACTTGCCTCTGTTATTTGTATTCAAATGAAAGATTAAGCAAGTTACTTTTGAATGGCAACATGTATTCATGCCTCAGTCTCGCAGCTGTTCCTGCTGAATTTTCGCAAGTAGGTATTTCTTGGTTTCTTCCAAGATTTTTTTCTTTCTTTTTTTCTTATGTGGTCTTATTTTGCCTTCCTAGTTAAAGGTCTTATTGTGCCACCTCTTGTCATTGCGAAAAAATCGCAGGACGTCTTTGCATTTGCATGCAAAAACCCATTGATCTTGCCTTAACTCTCTCTTTGAAATTTTTGTTGCGACAATATGACAGGCCTAAAATTCTCGCCGAAAATAAAGCCCCATGACATTGCCGTCTTGCGACGAAATCGCAGGACGTCCTTACACTTTCATGTACTTGACCCATTGATCTCGTCTTATCTTTGTCTTTTGTATTATTGCCTCTTCGAGATTGTCGCACAAATATGACAAGACTAAATTTTCTTTATGAAAATAAAGCCTCATGACATTTGCGTCTTAAGACACTTATCGGCTCCCTAATGGAGGGTGCCACCCTTATCTTCCCCCCGGTTACCCCTTCGAGGAGACGTACCTCTACCATACAAGGTTTGCTCCTCCCATCCTATCTTAACAACAACCATGTTGTTTTTGCACCTCTTATCCCTTTTGCCTATATGGCTTATGGTTACGAGACTGCACCCTAATTGGAGTTTTCTTCGGGCCGAGTGCTGCATAAGCCAAGAATGGCCGAGATGCTTCAAACGCCCCAGGTACTCTTGGCTCAACCGTGTACCTCGGCGCCTTGATCGAATCTGTCGACTCCTTAGAAGAGACCTCGATCGTCCAACCTAAGTCATAAGCTTAGGTTGAAAATCCAAGTATCTCTCCTTGGATGGGCTTTATTGACCCCAAATCTCCATGACTCAGGTTCCAGGGGCGGTGTAACCTTTTCCGTGAGCCATGCAACAGGTACCCCCTTCTATGACGCACTTTAGGTCTTACATTTTCCTCTTGCGAAATTTTAATTTCGCGAACTAGGGTGTACGCCATAGCAGGTTCGCCCCTTTCTGATTGTTTTCTTTCTTCTTCTGCATATCAGCTCTTTTGTAATTTCGCAATCTCATCTTTGTCATTCATAATTTTTTTTTTTTTTTTTTTTTTTTTTTTTTTTTTTTTTAAGATCAACCATACATATTTCTTTCTTCTCTCCGTTTTACTATTGTAATCATAAAATCAACAAATACATTCACTCTTTAAGCCTCTTACTTCTGCTACTTTCTGCCTCTGCATTTTTGAATTTTTCTGTCATTTTCTTATCTTTTGCGAAATTTTCGCCGCTCCTTATCTTCAACATATATTGCCTTCGCAGTGTTTCTTCTTCTCTTTGTTCTATTGCATCTACCATCAATCTTTCACTTTTTTGTCTTTCTTTGATGTTATGTTTCCAATTCTTCTTCTTCGCAGCTCTTTCTTCGCAAGATTCTATATCAATTTCATAACACTTCTTTCCTTCAATCCAATCTCCTTTCATGATGCCAACACCACTGGGATGAGGGAATTTGATGCATTGATGGAAAGTCGATGCTACACCTAGAATCTCATGTAACCAAGGTCGTCCAATCAATGCGTTGTATGGTGATTCTACATCGACTACACAGAATAAAATTTCAGAGGACAATCCTTTCAAAGGGAATTCGCATATGAACTTCTCCTTTAGGCTTATTGGCGCATACCATTAAAACCATAGATTTTGTAAGTTGAAGGTATTAGATCTTCATCTTTCCCTCCCATAGTTTTAAAAGTATGATAAAAAAGGATATTCACGAACTTCCAATATCGATCAAAATTGGTTGATTGCCCATGAATTCTCGGCCATCATCTTCATCATCGCTAGGTTTTGGGTTAATCTCAATCTTACCACTAATGGGTTGTCGTGCATTTCTCCACCCTCGTACTTCTTCTGCGAAAAGAAATAGTCTGCTTTGCCATTCTTTCAAAGGGCGATGTCTTCGCAATGTTCATTATTTCTCTATTATCGGCATCTCCTGCAAAACCCTCACTGAGAGTGTTATCGTGAAAATCTCCAATTGTCTTGTACGAATGTACAATAGAGTGACAAAACAGATTCTTTGCCTTTGCTCCAACTTCTATCACAAATGTTTCTTTTTCTTTTGCTGTGTTTGTCCTGCGAATTTCTGGAGGAGGTGGTAATGCTTGAGGTTGAGTTTGTCCTACTAGAAAGTGATTTAATTTTCCCTGATCTATCATTCTGAGAATGATTCTCTTTATATTTCTAAATGTCATTTGTTGTATGTCCATGGAAATGATGATAAGAGCAAAATTCATGACTTCGTAGCTTGAGGTGGTTCACTCCCCATGTTCCATGGCGTGAGTATGTTTTCCATCAGGATTATAGCTTCCCATATCTTCTCCACACTAGCATTCAAAGGTGGCATTTTGATTTCTTCCCATATTATCTTGTGATTTCGTGTCCTCTCGTGATAGTTTTGCCTCTGACCTCCATAAGTTTCTTGTGGCTGATCAAGTCTTTGGGTTTTGTTATTTCCACCATGGTTATAGAAATTTCTCTCTCTCTCGAATTCTTCTTGATCACGACTCCCCATAGCTACTAGCTTCTGATAGGGTGTAGAATACATCCTATTTACTATCTATTGTTTATGCTTTCTTTGCTATTTTTCTTGTAAATTATGTATTTTACGCTTGTTTTGAGTTTTATAGCTACTATGGAGTCGCACGAACGAAAAGAAGAAGAAATCACCCAATTTGAGCAAAAGGGCAAAATTGTCATTTCATGGGCGAACACTATCTGGAGCCCAGCCAAGGTTAAGGGGAAACTCTTTTGGAGGAGTACTAGTAGCAATCCGACTGAGGTTAAGGGGTCAGAATTGGTTAGCCCTTATCAAGAGTGAACGGGTGTCTATATTATATCCTACTTTAACCCAACCCTAAATCGAGAAGAGTTATCTTCTCCCAATCATTTCTTATTCGTTCCATCACCTGAAACTGAGAAAAGAAAAGCAGCCATGACTGCTAATAAAACCGAGAGAAGATTGATGATGGTTTGGGGCTGAAATCGAGTCAAGAACAGAGATGAGAGTTTGAGATTGGTTACTGCTATGAATTTGAGGAATAGAAATTGAAGCTGCTGTTGATTAAATCGAGATGACGAGTTCATATTAGGGTTCGAAGCTGTTTCTGCAAAGAAGAACCAGAGATTTCGAAGTTCATAGACAGATTTAAAAGGTTTGATGAATTTCTGATGAACTAATAATGGATCTGAGGGAGCTGTGTATATGAATTTTAAAGAAGAATTAGAGAATGGGTTTGAGAAATTGATGTTATTGTTGGAAGTGAACTCAGTGGATAGTAGAAGTGGGATTCGATTTGGGTTTAGGGTTTGTCTGGAATT
>JAJJWW010011562.1:176134-212908 GCA_023531295.1 Papaver armeniacum | reverse complement strand
ACTAGAAAAGAAGAAACCACTAGAATTAGCTTTACTTTTCATCATCTTTCTCATATGTATGAACCTTTGTGATATTAATAAGAGCATCATATTCTCCATACAAAACTTGTGTAAAGATCATATCTAGTGTCAAGGGCTGTATAATATCATTAATGTTTGAGTTCATCTTCATGACTTAGACTTAGTGTTCTTATCACTTCATCCGGTGTAGTTGTGGGATTTTTCGCAACTACATTTTGGCGCTAGAAACATGGAGGATTATCCTCACCTGCTAGCTCGTAGCTAGAAATTACCATCTCGAGAAGATTATTGTTTATCCCCACCACAAATGTTCAGTCCGAAACCATCGCCCTCCTGAAAGTTCACGACATCAGATCCACTTTACAAATCCGATAGACAAGACAAGAGAAAGCTCATGCTTACACCTTATTAAGGAAGTCCCCTTTTGATAACAATGTTAACAAGATCTCAAATACAACAGAACAACAAGAGTCGCGTTGTACGACGAAATCTTCATGGCAACACAAAAGGAGAGAGACGGTCGAAGAATGAACAGAGAACCTACTATCCACAGAAATCTACAATGGATCAGAAAAGACAATAAGAAGGAAGGAAGGCGAATGGAAGCCCCTAGTGAATGAACAGAAGCCAGTATTACCATCGGAGAGTACGAGAGAAAGCTCGCACAGTGGAAAGAAAGAGAAAAAGCTCTAATCGCCGAACGGGTAGACCTTGCAGTCAAATATGGGCGGTTGATGTAGTTTTTACAGTGGTAAGAAAAGTGGTTCGTTAAAGACTTGTAGAGACTTTATTTTAGAATTATATTTTAAAATAGAAAACTCAAGACGATGTTGTTATCAAGATTTTAAAAGTACTAAGACTCGGGATTCCACCAATCTCCAATTTCTATGTGATTTAATCTAATCAATATTCATGCAACTCTCTACATTTAAAGTGATTCTAATATTTTCGCCTAGACAAGTAGATTCTCAAAACAATAGTTGTAAATCGAAAGCATGGACCATCAAAAGACTTAACCTAAGCATGACCCATCAATTGAGAACACAACCACTTAATCAGAATCATATATTCAATTTCAGTTCAGTGTAAATAATCATAAAAGAGATTGCAAAATTAATTAAATAGAAATTACCACATAGTAATTGGAAAAATTGCTTCGTCCGTCGCCTCCCTTAGCTCCTCATATTAATCACTTGCTCAAAATACATGTTTGTTGCTCAAAAGTTTATTAAAAGGGAGAAAAGGTATAAAACAACGAGTTTGTAACAGATATAATTGTTACAAAAGTCACTGTTACAGAGAAGCCTTTAACAGAACTGTTACGAAATCTTAACACACTGTTCACCGAGAATTATTGATTTCTTTCATTTTTTAATGATTCCACGTTACATAATATTCCTGTTTTAGCTTAACAGGATTCTTTCAAACCTTTCCCGTGCAAATATCCCATGAATTGTCCCAATTCTTGCCAGAAAATCTCCCTTCTTTGTTTTACTCAAACCGGAGAATTACCCGATGCTCTGGCCAATTTTAATCGAGTCCATCAACTGTAGTTTCCCTTGTTAAGCCCAAACAGGCCCATCTGAAGAAAATCCAGCGATTGAATCTCCCCCAAACATTTCCAAAATCGAAACCCTAATTCTGCCATTAAAACACCAATGTTCCCGCCTTTTTTGAATTTGAATTTGGAGAAGATGGCCTCCCCTTATCCAGTTATGTTCTGCCAATAGTAGTTGCCCTGTGGGTGCCCCTTATCAACTGAGATGCCCCTTATCCAACTGAGGGGTGGCTTTAGTGATTCCGTCTTAGGGTGCAAATATCACTTTTCGAGCCAATTTCTCCGCACAAGTGTATTTCTCCAAACACACCAACAAAGATTTAAAACACCATAATAAGTACAAAAATGGGTACTAACAATATAGAAAATCGAGATGAAAATAGACACATAAATGCGTCTATCAAATACCCCCAAACTTATTATTTGCTAGTCCCGAGCAAATCAAATCTACAAAATAAAATCCTAACTCATTGTCGCAAGCATCGTCGATTTCATTTAGCGTATGGAATAAGCCTTTAAACCCCTAGGTGGCCCTAGTGGCCGATTTATAGTCTCGGGAGGGCTTACAAGAGGAATACCCACAAAACCTTTACTCCATACCCTAGCTATCTACGCAGAACCTTGGAAGGCACTAAAGAATCTCATTGGTTGGCATACTTATTGACTACAGGTGGAAGTACCTTGATACAAAATTCCAATTGATGTACACGAGTTTGCACTCAAGTATACTAAAATTCATATATAAGTGACAGAGCTCTACTCAGATAGTCGCACTATGGACATCAATATTCGGAGGCAACAAATCACATGGATAGATTAAGAGATGGATATGGAAAAACATAGATGGTTTTGATTTTGACTAGGTGAACGGTGTTTCTCATATCTGTTTGAAGGCCACTGCTAAAATGAACCTATCCTAATGGACTGAGATACTGGTATGACTAATATCAACACATCTGGCATATACAAGGGAACCAATGGTCGATAATCCTAATTCTAGATCAACTCGTCTGGCATATACAATGGAACCAACGGTCGATTTTATTGAACACTTTATTTTGTTTGGTCTGATGGTCTGGGCTCAATTTTTTATTTTTATTTTCTCAATCACTCTATTTCACCCTAGAAGTGGTACCAACTTGATTCGTGTGCCCCACCTAATCACTTAAAGAAACATAGTTTAAAAGAAAACAAAATAAAGACAGAAGTGAAAAGGACTCAACGAGATATGGCGAAACTACCATGTTATTTATAACACCTGAACTCTGTGCTTTTATGAATAGACTCTTTAGATGTTTCCATTTAATCAGATTGGTTCCTCAACTCCTACAACCAAGATGCTTCCATCCATTTAGATTGGTTAGTGCTATCCTAATATGCATAAATTTCTAGGCTCTGGAGTTTAACAATGCAACTAAAAAGTTTCTCCCGTACCCCCAAACTTAAATCTAACATTCTCCTCAATGTTCTAAAGATGAAATTAAAATCATGAACAAGGAGAAACTGTTACCATTTAAAGTAAAAGAGTTAAGGAAAGATATTACCGTGTTGCATGATCATGGGTTACCTCCCAAGAAGTGCTAAGTTTAAAGTCTTCAGCCAGACGTCATATACCACAAAATGACTAATTACCTTTCAAATCATATATCAATAGTCGAAACAACTGTGGATCAACAATACCAAATAAAACTGCCACAATTATGAGACAACTGCACCAAATCATAAAAATGAACAGACAAAGCACATCCTCATCCAAGGTTTCCTGCAAGACAACTGGGTTTTTCTGTGGTGCCCACTTGGGCTTCATATGAGTGTCTTGACAAAAAAGATTCTTCTGAACTATGGGTTTCTAATTCCTGGATTTCCTCCCGGACAATATTAGGAGGATTATTTTGTGGAGTCGGAAGAGACTCAGGTAATACTTCAGGCACACTAGGTTCGATTCCCATGTTAGGGACTTCTAATGGGGAAACTTGACGATCACTACCCACAAACTTAGAATTTTGGGTATCTCTATATAGACTAGTCACAATTTTCCTAATTTCTAGACCATCATGTTCCTGAAAAAGGTCAATTGCTTTCTCTAAGTTGTAATCAGGTGGTTCATCCTCTAAATGCATTTGAGGCATACAAACTATAGGACTTATATGTTTCATATCCTCTATGACCTTAAAGTTTCCTTATTGTCTCGAAGCACGATCTCTGGCATATTGTCCTGATCGGAAGCTATAATCACAGGCAAAGTCTCAGATGTGCCTAAAAATGCATAATTAGGGTCCAACTTAGGAGGCTCTTCTAAATAAGGGATTAAGGTAGATCAGGAATCTAGTAATGGTTCGAACCTAGCTTTCCATTTATCAATATATAACACAGAAAGAGAATCCAACAAAGCATTTACTTGTTCAATGTTGTTATCGTCGTCGAAATCCATGCTAAAGTGGGCTAGACAACTCTCTAATGGATCTTCCGATATGATGTTTGGTAATGACTCCTGAATTAAGGTTCCTATCTGTTTGTGGGTGAAAACCGTTTCTGCTGATTTTGGTAATTTCGGGTGTGTGGATGAGAAACGAATTTAAACTAAAACAATGCACTACACGGGAGTACTTTTGATTCGAGAGATCAATCTGTACAATCCTGGCCTAAACCAAGAAATGGTCGTTCCAGACTTGCTTCGGTCACAAAGTGGAGGAGAAGGGTTGTTCTTAGGGAGGGAAGCGAAGAGAGTGTTGAGACCAGAATCGTTGATTCTGATGGTGTCGTTGTTTATGACTTGTATCTGAAAGTAGAACTAGCTAGCAGGATGGAAAGCTACCAGGTGATTTCTAGATATTGTGTTGTTGCCGACCAAAACTTGTTTTTTCGTGGTAAATAGGTGAAACCTATTTATACAAGTCATATTGAAACGTACCATGGTCTCGTAGGAAATGGAAACAATTGAGTAGTGGAAGAATAGAGTAACGTGTGCTTCCATGATGAAGGAAGTGAATTAGTATACACCATTACTTTCATCACCACTAATTGTCCCACTTCATGACACTTTCTTATAACGGGCATATTGCACGCCGCACGCTGTAAACCGCCAGACCAATGCCCTGATGAGTATCCCCCAGTTTGTGACATGTTTGATGTCTCAAGTGTTTTCGTGGAAAACGTGTAGCAGGTTGCTATGTGTGGCAAGTCAAAGTCAAGAGACTTGCCATAGGAAAATAACATGTGATGCTATTAGGCTTGCCTTGGCCGGCCGCCTAAAACTTACCACAAGTCCGTCAGTTTGGTGGCGAACTTGAATGCTGAGATTGCATCTCATGAAGAAGGGTAGCCGTTGATTATGGCTATATCTTTGTTGTGTAGCATAGTGGCGCCATTAGCATAGCGGCGCCTGGCGTAGCCGTGGCAGCTGTTTTGGCATATTGGTGTTAGACCCAAATATGGATGTGGCAACATTGGCCCTGTTGCCACATCGATCCCAACGCTCTGGGAAACGTTATTTGGCTTGGTTGGCGTAGAAATTTTGCCCAAATTAGGGTTTGGCATGTTGAAACCCTAAATAGTGCGTGGCCAAGGCTTGGATTTGGCGCCGTGGCCAAAGTTAGGGCTTGGCGGCGTGGCCAAGGCTAGAATTTGGCACCGTGTCCAAAGTTAGAGCTTGGAGGCGTGGCCAAGGCTAGGTTTTGGCGCCGTGGCCAAAGTTAGAACTTGGAGGCGTGGCCAAGGCTAGGTTTTGGCATCGTGGCCAAAGTTAGAACTTGGCGGCGTGTCCAAGGCTAGGTTTTGGCACCGTGGCCAAAGCTAGGGCTTGGCGGCGTGGCCAAGGATAATATGTTGTTGTGACAGGGCGCGTTTCTTGCCAGTTAGTATGGTGGCGCGGCAGGGTGCGTTTGGCCTTTAATGTATGGTGGCGAGTTTAGAGCGACTTGATTGGTCAAGAAATGGGGTCGATCAAACATGAGGCGCGGCCGCACCTCTAGTGCTCATGGCGCAATTAAAGTGACCTAATTGGTCGGTAGGAAGGAGAGGGGCTGGCCAAGCATGGGCGTGGCTACACTTCTGGCGTGAGCATGGAGGCTTTAGAGCGACCTGATTGGTCGATGGAAACTGGGGCCGGAAGGT
The DNA here is from genome assembly GCA_023531295.1 of Papaver armeniacum. NCBI lineage: Eukaryota > Viridiplantae > Streptophyta > Magnoliopsida > Ranunculales > Papaveraceae > Papaver > Papaver armeniacum. The sequence continues at coordinate 207,216 of JAJJWW010011562.1, read as the reverse complement.
ATGGGCCCAGCCACAAATCATGGGAGTGTGGCAGGTTTAAAGCGACCTGATTGGTCGACGAAGGAGTAAGGTCCGGCTAGGTAACATGGGGCGTGGCCAAGTGGCGCCGGTTAGCCTATGGCATGGCCACGCTCCCCTCATTTTTGCTCCTACTCCGCGGCTCTGTTTATTCTTCGCTTTCTAATTGAGTATTTTGTGCAAGGGCCTTAACCTTGGTACTTGGAGGTCCGTGCTACTCTGCTGCGAGTGAACACAAATCCGTCATGCCATACCAATATTAAGGGTTCTGCCAGGGAACATAAGCATAAAAAAGTACTCAGCAGGCTCCGGCATTTGTGAGTAATGCAGCTAGGAGCTTATACACTCATCAGGCTCTATACTAGTGAACAATTCATCAAGGAGCTTGAGTTTCGATATAGTACGAAGAGAGACATAGGTACTCGTCAGTTTTTGATATATTCTCCAAATTCCCTGCGGAATATAGACATATCAATGTCTACTACATCTGATGTCGGGTCAGGTAGATAGACTTTTACAAATTTAGCCCTGAGCTAAAAACCACTATCAACACTATCATGTTCACCTCTTCAATGCACGTGTCATTTAGCTCAGAATATAACTTATTGACATTAAAAATATTCAACTCGATAGTCATATTACCAAAAGATAGATTTATAATACCATTTCGAAAATTTATGATCGCATTAGACGTAGCTAAAAATGGGCGATCTAAAATCACAGGTATCTGGTTCTCTGGGTCAAGGACAGGTTGGCTATCTAAGACCACGAAATCCACAGGATAAATAAACTTGTCGACCTCAATAAGAACATCTTCTATCACACCACGAGGAATTTTAACAGACCTATCAGCTAATTGCAGTGTTATCTTGGTAGGTTTTAATTTACCAAGTCCTAGTTGTAAGTACACATGGTACGGAAGTAACTTTACACTAGCTCCTTAGTCCAGTAAATCTTTTTATACTCGATGTTTTCCTATCGTGCACGCAATGGTATGTGCACCTGGGTCTTTATACTTAGGAGTTGTGGGGATCTGAATGATCGAACTTACATGACTAGCTAAAAAGGTTTTTTTAGGAACACTAAGCTTTCGATTTCGCGTACACATATCCTTAAGGAACTTGGCATAAGCCGGCAGCTGCCTAATTGCTTCTAATAACGGAAGGTTTAGGTAACATTCTGTTAATGGTGGATTTTAGTTCAGGGATAAAATTGTGAAACCAAATTTATGAACTGACATCCTTCAAAGGATAGCCACTGATAAAGTGATGAATACTTCTTCACTTTACTAATTCACCTAGAATGGAGCATGTGGAAACAATCCAAGTATTCTGTGAATTAAATACACGAAATTCATCCAGGTTGGAGCATGTAGCAACAATCCCATATACCCTGTGAATTTAAAACATTATTAATTAATGCATGACCAGCATTGTATTTCTTGTACTCATTACCGGTGCGACATGACCACTAAGTGTTGTTCTCAGCAGAGAAACACGAACCTCCAAGCATTAATAATGAAGCATGTACGAAATACCCGTACAGGCTACAACTCTCGGTGTGTTATACTAGCCCGATTGAGCATACATATCTCGGTGTGTTATACTAGCCCGATTGAGCATATTTGAATCCGGACTGTCCATATCAGTCTCAGAAACGATCACGACCATCCAACTTCACCAGCATGATTGGATGGCTTAGATTGAATCCATGACCCCAAGCAGGTATTGGAATATTCACTACCGACCCAACACGGGCCCCGCATGGTTGATGTGATTTTAAATTGAGTTGTAGTAAAAGGTTCGTTGAGACTTGTGAAAGCAATAGATTTTAGACTTAATAAAACTTAAAAATAAAGAAAACTTAACTCAAAATTTGATTTCAAGATATTAGGAATAACCAAGACACTGATTCCACTATTACACATGAATGAATAACGGTAAATATCCTAAAACTCTAATTATCTTTTAAATCCCTTGTTTCTTAATTCACAAATAATCAGGCAAATTCTCAAAAATTAATTGTATCCCCTAAGCATAGATTATCTTAATACAAGCATAACCTATCTAATTGAATCACAACTAATGAAGAAAATTATGCAAACAATTAAATACTCTGCAAAAGCAGTGATTGAGTGAATTATTAATTATAAATTAGAGAAAATAAAATAGTTAACAATTATTCATGCGTAAATAGCTTCCTCATTGCCTTGGTTGTGGGAGAATTAGCGCATCACATGTTGGAAATACACTCAAAAGTTGATTTCATTTATGCTCAAAAGTGGTTACAAATGATGAAAAATGGGAGAAAATAATTAAAACCGGGTTTTTGTAATTATTATAATTGTTGCAAAAATGTGTTACCAAGAACGATACAAATATAGCGTCACTGTCACTGTAGCTATACAACCCTCGTCTCTGCGTGTCGTTAACACTGTTGATAAACGACTATCTTTTTGGGTCTAATGTTCTTCGTGTTCTTCAATGGCAGCAGCAATAGCAGAATTCTCCAACTTGATTTCTATTGCTCTGTGGTTGCTCTAAACTCTCCCCAATCACTCCGTGCCTTCTCCTGTGACACCAATAGCCTATTTATACATGGCAGAGCTAAGAAATATCGATAATAACTTCAAAATAATCTTCATTTACTCGGGAATATATTTTTCCTTTTTTTATCTCCTCCACGGGAATAACTCCTCTGTACGTATCTTCTCACGAGTTTATAGTTAGACAAAACTCTCCCAATTTCTCCAAACACGTGATATACACAATTAGACAGAGTCAAACTTCTCAGCACAACAGCACATCGCGTGAAAATTTCTCATTTCTCTGTTTTCTTCTCACCGAGTATCTAGCCAATTTTAGCTGACGAAATCAACCATACCCTGCCTGTTAAGACTAGTCAAGTCTTCCCAATAATTACCAGCCGTTGAGTCTCCTTCAATCCCGTCCAAAATGCCAACCCTAATTCTGCTGGTAAAGAACAAAATTCCCGCCAAAACTGAAATTTGAATGAAGAAGATGGTGTCCCCTATCCCGTGCAGGGTGCGAATAGCAAGTGCCCAACCGAGGTGCCCCTTAACCGAAATGAGGGTGCCTTTAGTACTTTTCTCCTGGGGTCCAAATAGCACTTTTGAGCAACTTTTTCCACATAAGTGTATTCCTCCAAAAACACCTACACAAACATAAAAACACCATAATAAGTACAAAATCAAGCACTAACAATAGAGGCACTTAGCACAATTCAGACACAAAAATGTGTCTATCAAATACCCCCAAACTTATTATTTGCTAGTCCTCGAGCAAATCTAATCTAGAAGTATAAAAATGACTACACTTAGCACGTGCATCAAGCCGTTAAGCCGCTAGGTGGCCCTAGCGGTGGAGTGTTGTCTCCGGAGGGATTACCAGAGGTGTACCCACAAAACCTTTACTCCACTTAGCTATCTACGAGAACCTTGGAAGGCACTAAAGAATCTCCTTGGTTGGCATACTTATTGACTACAGGAGGAAGTACCCTGATGCGAAATTCCAATTGTTGTACACAAGTTTGCACTCAAGCATACTAAAATTCATATAAAGTGACAGAGCTCTATTCAGATAGTTTCTGGACATCATAAACCGGAGTCAACCAATCACATGGATAGATTAAGAAGATGGATGTAGAGAAAAACGTGGATGATGTTGACTAAGGTGAACCTATCCTCACTACAAGAAAAACCGGCCTTTGACAACACGGAGAAATCGTTGTCGAAACGGTACGACAATGTTTTTCCAGACGTTGTTGAATGGGGGGGTTGTTAAAAGTTTCATGGCTTCGACAACAGCTATTCTCCATTGCAAGAAACGTTGTCATACATGACCTAATGACAACAGCTTCTTTCCATTGTAAGATTTTGTTTCGACAACATTGACAAAACGTTGTCGAAATATTTTCGATTTAAAAAAAAAACAATATATCAAATATGAAATTTTTATATATAAATTTTCTTCCTCAAATTACATTAAATCGTATTCATAATAATAATAGATAACAAACAATAGACAAGGTCAACGAATCCCAGGCATAAGATGACTTCCGGAAATCAATATTCGTAAGAGGATCACTCAAGGCTTGAGAGCAAGGGACAATCTGAACTGGGAGCCTTATCCAAGGCCTTGGTGTCAAACTCACCGAGTGTGCCAAGAGGACTCGAGCTTGAGTTTGTGTTGCATGAGAGCAAACAAACTTCCCACGGTTGCTTGAGTCCGTACTTCGCAGATGTTAAGGGATCAACCGCATACAAACCTCCTACCGTGATGGTGCTCATTAGTGGAGAACTTCCTGCAGACCTCTTGCCACACCAGAAGTCCTCTTCAAAGTATAAGAACGGCACATATGAGGAAGCTATAGTATGTCCCTTGTCAGACCTAAAAATAAAAACCAAAGAAAGGGTCGTGCAAAGTGCTACAAAGTAAAACATTCCCATAATCCAATAACCCAAACGACCAAAACCGTATTTGTTGTGGGTGCTTGAAGTTGGAAGACTTACAAATAATTGAAGTTTTATAGTATGGATTAGTTAAGACGAATTCCAGCATTGTACTTTGTCAAAGCACCCACACTTGTATTATAACCAGCCTATGCACCCAAGGGGCTGGTTCGAGCCAACAACCGATGTGACGGTCGCATGATCATGGAAGTATTGCACCTCTACATAAAGCGTAACAAAAATACATGATGAGATATAGTATATCGATAATAACAATGACAAATAGATTTTGCGCACGTAATTTTTTTTAAGAAAGTTAACTTGGTACATTGCTAGAGTTGTAGTGGGCAGCTTAAATGAAGCAATTTCTTTTTTTTTTTGGCATAATCTCCAAGAATGTCGGGGTTGGTACCTTTCCATAGTTATAGTTGGGCCTAAAAACAAGTTGATCTTCTTCTCGCGATCGACCGTCTTTGGTGCTACAAAGTATGAACGCCCGCCAAAACAGTGTCCGCATAAGTACTTGAGAAGCAAAGCCATCATTCATACATATTACAAACTTACAATAAAAGGATAATGAACGTTTAATATTTGGGAAAAATGACACAAGTTTTTGTTCGTTTATTACCGAGGCAGAAGTTCAATAAACTGTCTTCTTTCGTACCATTATCTTTAGTATGGAGGAATATTAAGACAGTTGAGATGTGATTGACCTAATAACGTCTACTATGCTTTTGTCATGAACGAATGTAAGCCTAAAGTTAGCACCTCTAAGGATCAAATGCAATCCACCGACTCATTCCTATTATGATTTACAAAAAAATAAAATCAAGGACTCGTTCTATGCAAAAGACCCGAATCCAAGAACTGCAAGTACCATCTAGAACACCTGTCTTAGTTCAATTTTTGCTCCAATGTGAAAGTGCGCCTCTGTAAGCTTATTGCAAATGCATGGTCTTCCAAGTCAATATACCCACATGAACCAATACGTCCGAGAATCGATCAGTTTTTTGATAAAAATCCAATTAATTCTCTAAGTAATTACTAGAGATCATGCCTTCATGTTGTGGAAAACTACTTAAACTAGAAAAAAATTTGAAGCCGAATTGTAACCAACTTTGTCCAAATTTAGAAGAAAATGAACAATGACGTGGATCTAGAGAAATTGAGATTCAAAGATTAATACCAACTTCAAACTTGAAAGTTGAAGTTAGGAAACAATAGAATAATACTATAGTATAAGAATACAAAACTTCATCAAATGATAACTCTCGCATCGGTTACATGCATGGTTGAAGAAGTTTAAGGTATGGTTTCAGTTTTCGAGTTTATATTTACCCGTAGTTGATCGGTCTTTTAGGTACTTAATGTTGGAAATGGCCCATGTAGCTCCATTAGTGTGTGTCCCGATTTGAGAGGATTCAATCTCTTTGTAGCCCAACTTCCATTTTTATATCCCCCGAGTTAGAAAGAGCTCTATGTGCCTTGAGTATAATGTCCGCATTGTCCTGAAAGAAATCAACAAAAAAAAATTGATGAATGGATGAAATATCCCTTCATGGTCCTTAAATTGCTAACGATTCAGGTGAAAAAATCATAAGTGATGGTACGTTGACGTCAACATAATAAAAAGCGTTCAAGTTCGTTTTCCTTCTTTTCTTCGCACCTTCGCATGTGTCCATGTACAAACAAGACAAAACAAGGCTAAGATACAGACATTGGTAATAATACTCTCCCATTAAGTATTACTAAATATGTAAAACAAAAAGAACGAAAGAGGTGCCAATCCTACATTCTTGGGAGTATTAGTCGACAAAATGTTCATAGGAGTTGAAGAAAAAAACATTAGAATTCTCAAGTTTGATATTAGCTCAAAGATGCAAAATACTTCATCAAGAAATTGAGCTCCTTTCCAAACACTAACTCACCACCACCGGTTCGGACCTTGAAAACCCACCACAAGCGAGCTAGTTACCATCATCACTGATTCGCTCTCCAAGCAACAAAACACCTTGGATTAAGTTAAGAAATGTAAGTCATACTATCAAATACATAAACATCAACACTAACTCAAATATATGCTTCTTATACCAAGAAACAAAATAAAGATCTAAATGATTGAATAAGGTATGGGAAGAAATTTTACCTTTGTGACCAAACTTTTGTTATATTACATCCTCTTGTTAGTTCTACTTCTAGGCTTCTTCTTCCGTCTTGTTTAGCTACCTTTGGATTTTGTCCCAGAACTTTTTCACCACGAGCTAAAGATCCCCAAACCATACCCGCAACAAAATCACAAACAACCAGTTATTAGATTAACAAATACATGAGACTCAAAATCAAAAAATGGTGATAGAATTGAGGAAAGGATTGGCATTGAAATTAAGAGTTGACTGAAATTAAATCACAAACAACCAATAATCGGTTTACCTTAATATCTTAAACGAAGCCCTAGCTGAAATTGGAGGTGTCTAAAATTAAAATCAAAAAGAAAAATGTTAGGGTTTACAACCTAAACGACATTTAAAGAAGATTTAATTCGGGTTTGTAATTGAAATTATAATACTAACTCAAAAGATTCATAGAATCGGAAGAACAAAGTTTCATTTAAAACTCCCGATTATCATATTTTTCTACAAGGAGAAGTAAAGCAAAATGAATAAGTAGTTTGAGATGAAAACCAAACCCGATCTATCCAAACTCGGATTTTCTTTTTTACCTCAATATCACGAGAACTCCAAAAACGAGAATGAAGAAATCAAGTACCAAAACCTTCACCTCAATCAAAAACGATTCAATTAAATCGAACTAAAATCAATTCAAAAACCCTAGCTAATACCAAAATCAAAATGGAAAATCGGTATATATATGGTTTTGTTAGGAGTTAATATAGAGATGGAAGAGTTGCATGTGTTGAGTCGAAGATCTACACAGGAAGAAGTGGGTTTCAAATCGAAACCAAATCGGGGATTGTGTAGAAGATAAAAAGGGAGAAGAGGAAGAAGAAGAGAGTGAGAGGCGGAGAGAATAATGGTTTCTCTCTCTGCGTAAGTAGATAATGTATAGATAATGTGAGTTAGAATCTCGAGAATAACTCAACCAGATCTAGGGTCGTCATTTCAAATACGTGTGTATATCACGTGTACGACTTATTGGGCATTAACCTCCTATAAATTAAATGGACAACACGTGATATTCAACAACGGATTTAAGACTAAAATGTTGTCGTATGCTCCCTTGCAGTTGTCATATGTCCGTTGTCAATGCCTATTTTTCTTGTAGTGCCTAATGGACTGAGATACTGATCTGGACTAATATCAACACACTGGCATATACAAGGGAACCAGTGGTCGATAAACCTAACTCTAGGTCAACTCAGCTGGTATATACAAGGGTACCAGTGGTCGACTTTATTGTATTTATTCCGGTTGGTCTAATGGTCTGGTCTTTTTTTTTTTTATTTTTTTTTTGTATCTCAGTCACTCTATTTCACCCTAGCAATGGTAAAAACAAAAAGGAAAAGAAGTGATCAGGATTCTTTCGATGTTTCCATCACGAGGATATGGCGAAACTACCATGTTTACTTTTCTAACACCTGAGCTATGTGCTTTTATGAATAGACTCTTCTAGATGTTTCCATCTAATCAGATTGGTTCCTCAACTCCTCCAACAAAAATGTTGCCATCCACTTAGATTGGTTAGTGCCGACCTTAATAAACATAAATTTCTAGGCTCTGGAGTTTATTTATTGCAACTAAAAGCTAACAAAAAGTTTCTTCCCCACCCTCAATGTTTCTAATGAAAGAGCAATACCAAAAAGTAAAGTAACATGAGGAATCAGTAAAGAGAGAAGTCGGAAAGATGGGTGAAGAGAGAAATCAAAAACTAATATACAACATACAATCGCCTCGATGGTCAATCAAGGGTAAACAGGGTCCTCCAGAGGGACCTCCTCAACATCACCTGTAGGGAAGGGCTCTAAAAAGGGTTTCAATCTCTGACCGTTAACCTTCGAAGAATTACTACCGTCCGGTGTCTCGATCTCAACATCTCCATGAGGAAATACGGTCATAACAATAAAAGGACCCGTCCACCGAGAACGTAACTTCCCGGGGAAAAGATGCAATCGGGTATCATACAGAAGAACTTTTTGACCTGGAGAAAATGACTTCCTTAAAATATTTCTATCATGCACAAGTTTCATTTTGTTCTTATACTCCTTAGCACTATCGTAAGCATCTATACGAATCTCTTCCAACTCATTGAGATGGAGTTTCCTTTGGGTTCCTGCCTTGTCAAGTGAAAAATTTAGCTGCTTAACAACCCAATAAGCTCTATGTTCTAACTCAACATGTAAATGACATGCCTTTCCATACACAAGCCGATAAGGCGACATTCCAATGGGGGTCTTAAACGCAGTACAGTAAGCCCATAAGGCATCAGTAAGCCTAGACGACCAGTCTTTCCGATTAGGATTAACTGTTTTCTCTAATATACGTTTTATCTCCCTATTGAAAACCTCTACCGGACCACTAGTATGTGGATGATATGGGGTGGCTACCTTATGTGTAATACCATATTTCTTCATCAAAAGCTTAAAAGGTCCATTACAAAAGTGCGACCCTCCATCACTAATTATAGCTCGCGGTGTACCAAAACGTGTAAGTATATTATTTTTCAAGAACTCAATCACAACTCTATGGTCATTGGTTTTACACGCAACCGCCTCAATCCACTTAGAGACATAGTCTACAGCGACAAGGATGTATAGACCCATAAAGTCAATACCCCACACATCAAAGACCTCGACAACTAAAATAGGGTTCAAGGGCATCATGTTCCTACGGGAAATGGTTCCTAATTTCTGGCAACGTTCACAAGTAACACAGTAACTATGAGAGCCTTTAAACAACGAAGGCCAATAGAATCCACACTGCAATATCTTAGTAGCGGTCTTCTTAGCACTAAAGTGACCCCCACAAGCATGATCATGACAAAAGGAAATAATACTGGACTGGTCACTCTCAGGTATACATCTCCTAATAATCTGATCTGGACAATACTTAAACAAATAAGGATCATCCCAAAAGAAGTGCTTAACCTCGGCTAAAAACCTAGAATGATCTTGTTTACCCCAATGTTGGGGCATTCGACCAGTAACAAGATAATTCACTATATTCGCATACCAAGGTAATTGGGTGACAAAGAACAGTTGTTCATCAGGAAAACTATCCCTAATAGGAGGAGAATCATCAGGGGTATCCACAACAAGCCTAGACAAGTGGTCTGCTACTACATTTTTTGCACCTTTTTTGTCTCTAATGTCTAAGGAAAATTCCTGTAACAAGAGGATCCATCTAATCAATCTAGGTTTAGTATCCTTCTTGGAAAGAAGATACTTTAAAGCAGCATGATCGGTGAAGATTATGATCTTAGAACCTAAGAGATATGGTCTAAACTTGTCTAAGGCAAACATAATGGCTAACAGTTCCTTCTCCGTAGTGGTATAGTTCAACTGGGCATCATTCAGAGTTTTTCTAGCATAGTAAATCACATGAAGTAATTTGTTTTCTTGCTGACCTAGCACAACGCAAATAGCATAATCTGAAGCATCGCACATGATCTCAAAGGGTAAGTTCCAGTTGGGTGCCTGGACTATGTGGGCGGTAGTGAGTAACGTCTTAAGCTTATCAAAAGCCTCTAAACAAGCATCATCAAAGACAAACTTAACATCTTTTGCAAGAAAATTGCAAAGAGGTCTAGAAATCAAGCTAAAATCCTTAATGAATCGACGATAAAAACCTGCATGCCCCAAGAATGACCTAATATCTTTTACGTTTTTTGGGACCTGTAAAGTTTTGATAAGGTCAACTTTGGATTTATCTACTTTTATACCCTTAGAAGATATGATATGCCTTAATAAAATTCCTGATCGAACCATGAAATGACATATCTCCCAATTAAGCACTAGATTCTTTTCCTTACACCTAGTCAACACTAATGACAAATGATGCAAGCGCTCATCGAAAGACGAACCAAACACCGAAAAATCATCCATAAAGACCTCTAAGAACCGTTCTACCATATCTCGAAAATATGCTCATCATGCAACACCGAAAAGTCGCAGGGCGTTACATAGCCCGAAAGGCATGCGTCTATACGCAAAGGTACCAAAGGGACAGGTAAAAGTGGTTTTCTTCGGTCTTCTGGGGCAATAACGATCCGATTATAGCCGGGAGTAGCCATCTAAAAAGCGAGTAATGACTATTTCCGGCTAATCTCTCTAGCATCTGGTCGATGAAGGGAAGGGGAAAGTGGTCCTTCATAGTGACCTTGTTCAATTTCCTATAGTCAATACAAACACGCCAACCCGTGGTCACTCGGGTTGGGATTAACTCATGATTATCATTCTGGACTACATAATCTTAGGATTTCTTGAGAACAACCCGAATGGGGCTGACCCACTTACCGTCCGAAATGGGGTAGATAATGCCCGCATCTAACGACTTAAGAACCTCGGTTCGAACTACTTCTTTCATATTAGGGTTTAGTCTTCGTTGCATCTCCCTAGAAGGTTTGGTATCTTCCTCTAAATAGATCTCGATGCATACAAACAAAAGGGACTTATACCCTTAATGTCTTCTATGGTCCACCCTAAAGCTTCCTTGTTGTTTTGAAGGATGGTCACTAGCCTACTTTTCTGATCACTATCCAAGTCAGAAGCAACAATCACAGGTAAAGTCTCAGATGGGCCTAAAAACACATACTTCAGGGTATCTGGCAATGGTTTTAGGTCCAACTTAGGAGGCTCTTCTAACGAAGGAACTTGGGTAGACTTAGAAACTGGTAGTGGTTCGAACTTAGGTTTCCATCCATTACTAGTGTCTAACAAAGGGGTTGAATCTAACAAAGCATTCACCTCATTAATCACATTATCATCATCGAAATCAATCCCAAAGTGAGTTAGGCATTTCTCTAATGGATATTCTAACAAAGTGTTTGGTAATGACCCCTCGACTAATGTTCCTATCATGTTTACCTCTTCAATGCCCGAGTCATCTAGTTCAGAGGGTAGCTTACTAATATGAAAGACGTTCAACTCAATAGTCATATTACCAAAAGACAAATTCATAATACCAGTTCGACAGTTAATGATCGCATTGGATGTAGCTAAAAACAAAGCGACCTAAAATTACCTCTATCCGGTTCTCTGGGTCGTGGACAGGTTGGGTATCTAGGATAACAAAATCCACCGGATAAATAAACTTGTCGACCTCTGAGAACATCCTCGATCACACCCGAGGAATTTTAACGGACCTATTAGCTAACTGAAGAGTCATCTGGGTAGGTTTCATCTCACCAAGTCCTAGCTTAAGGTACACATGGTATGGGAGTAAGTTCACACTGGCTCCTAAGTCAAGAAAATCTTTCTCAACACGGTATTTACCTATTGTGCAAGAAATAGTAGGGGACCACCGGTCTTTATACTTAGGAGTAGTGGTATTCGAATAATGGAACTCACGTGACTAGCTAGGAAGGCTTTCTTTTGAACACTAAGCTTACGCTTTCGTGTACACAAGTCCTTAAGAAACTTGACCTAAGCGGGAATCTGCTTAATCGCATCCAACAATGGTAGGTTGATAGTTACCTGCTTAAAAACCTCCAATATATCATTAAAGTTGGACTCCCTCTTAGTTGGAACTAGCAGCTGTGGGAATGGGGCTCTAGGAACAAAGACTGGCTCAATATGACCCTCATTGGTCTCTTTAGAGACTCTATCAGTCTCCTCATCATTTTCTGGCTCAGAAGGGTGAACTACAACATGTTCACTATCAGGCATGGTTACCTTGTTGTATACCACTCTACGACTCCTAAGGGTTTTAATAGCATTCACATGTTCTGATGGTCTTCCACCTACTTCATGAACTCCTCTAGGATTGGGTTGAGTTTGACTAGGAAACTTACCTTTTTACCTCAAAGACTCATTTATCTGACTAACCTGGGTTTTCAACTCGGAAATAGCCTGAGAGTTAGCATAACCTATACTCTTGCTTTCATCTATCCCTTGCTCAACCATTTGGTTGATCTTTTCAGAGCTTTTAATAAACGAGGCGAGAGTATCCTCTAAACTTGTGATCTTTTTATCTGAATGGTTTTGGAACTTGGGTTGACCTGAAGAGTTCTTAGCATAACCAAAACTTGGGGGAGGCTGAGAATTACTAGATCGACCTTGATTCTTGCCCTTAGACCAAGAAAATTAGGATGGTTTCTCCAACCAGGATTATAGGTCTCTCGAGTATGGGTCAAACTTCTGACGGTTTTCAAACCTAGAGTTGTTATAGACAGCATTGGCTTGCTCTTCACTAACCTGACCTTCCCAAAATGAGTTACCGGGCTCTATTCCACAACTAGAGACTTGAGAGGTTCTATTAGGTTCAACAAGGGACCTATGTTTAGAATGACCCATTTCCAAAGCTTCTAACCTTCTAGACAAAGCAACAAACTTAGCATCTGACCCGAAGCTTGTATCTACCACATTGGTGCTACTTCTATTGACCAAGAGTCTCTTAGGGGTTCAACACAAGACTCGCACCGTTGGGATTTCTCAAAGAACAACTCCTAAGAAGGTAAAGGCATCCTCAACACTTTTATTAGTGAACTCACCAGCGCACATAGACTCGACCATGGCTTTGGTCGAATAGTCTAAACTATCATAAATAATCTCTACAAGTTTCATCTTATCAAATCCATAGTGAGGACACTGGGATAGGAGATCATTGAATCTCTCTAAAAACCTATAAAGAGACTCTCCCTCTTGTTGCACACTAGCACTAAGTTTCTGCCTAACAGCTGCAGTTTTATGCTTAGGGTAGAATTTCATATAGAAAGCAGCAATAAGTTCCTGCCATGTTTCAATGGATTCATATGGTAGGTTGTTTAGCCAGGTCTTGGCTTTATCCTTCAAGGAAAAGGGAAACATCTTAAGTTTCAAAACTTCATCGAGTAAGGTATTTTATTCTAACTCGTCCCACGATTTCCTCAAAGTCCCTAATATGAAAATAAGGGTTCTCATCATCATTCCTAAGAATATAGGGATCATCCGAAGAATACTAGGTTTTATCTCGAAATTAGCCGTATTGGCTAGCAATTTAACGCACGAAGCTCGGTTGGTCCTAGTTGGGAACATGTAATCTTTCAAAGTTGCCATCATTGCACAAATTGAAGTACTAGGTGTACTTTCCTCACGAAGAGACAGATTCTCAAAACTGAAGTTTCTAAAAACGGGGCTCTCAAAAGAAGAGTCTTCGAGCTCCCCGCTTCGACAAGAAGAATTACTAGGTTTTTCACTAATCAATCGACCTAGATTGTCTCTTTTCCAAGCCCGCTCTCTAATAGCCTGGCCTTGCCATTTACTAGGAAATTAAAGCAGCCGTATTCAGTTCCTCGACATATATGCAAACGAAGGAATACAGTAACCCGCTGACAAGGGATTCACGAGTGTTTCGACAAACTTACCTCCCGTTCCAGACGGGGGATGAACCGTTGTAGTCGACTTGGGCCACGACTCCTATGTCATGTACGAACCCGAGGGGCCGAGGAGATATCGTAATCACCGTCCTTCTCTGCAAACAGTTTAATATTTAATACTACCCTTCCGTAGGGTTCAAAAATAATGTCCCAAAGTTTAAAGTCCAAAGTCCAAAAATAAAGTGCAAAGGAGAAAGAAAGTCTAACAAAAATAATATTTAAAAAATAAATAAAAATGTCTCTCTTTTTTTTTTCTCTCTTTTTTAAAATAATAAAAAAAAATCTTCTTCTTTCGCTCCTTTCGATTTGTCTTTAACTCCAAATCTTTAAGTATTCACCAAAAGCTTTGGCAAATTTTTCTTTCGCTCCAAATTCCAAAATCTGTAGTAAAAAGACAAAAACCCAAAAACGTAAAGTAGAACAAATAAATAAAAATCTAAAAAATAAATCTAAAAACTCTAGCCTAAAGACAAGTCCGCGTCGGCGGCGCCAAAAATTGATGTGATTTTCAATTGAGTTGTAGTAAAAGGTTCATTGAGACTTGTGAAAGCAATAGATTTTAGACTTAATAAAACTTAAAAATAAAGAAAACTTAACTCAAAATTTGATTTCAAGATATTAGGAATAACCAAGACACTGATTCCACTATTACACACTAGTAAGGCCACATGTGCGATGCACATGCTTGAATTGGATTATTTTAACAACACCAAATTTGATAATAATGGAGAAAAAAAAATCTTAAAATAAAAATTTAATATCCTTGTTTGTACTCATTACATAGATAATTTTAAGAGCTTTCCAAATATATCAATTTTGCAAAAATCCGATGTGTATTTTTAAAGATATTTAAGTTTTAATTTTTTTTGATCTATTTTTAAAACAATGGCATTCCTGTAAATATACAAATATTAACTTAGTTAATAGGGGTATTATTGTCATGTGAAAAAGCTTCACCAAAAGAAGGCTTCACCAAAAAGGAGTCTTTTCTTTATTATAGTATATAAGATAAGATGAATGAATAACGGTAAATAGCCCTAAACTCTAATTATCTTTTAAATCCTCTTGTTTCTTAATTCACAAATAATCAGGCAAATTCTCAAAAATTAATTATATCCCCTAAGCATGGAGTATCTTAATACAAAGCATAACCTATCTAATTGAATCACAACTAATGAAGAAAGTTATGCAAACAATTAAATACTCTGCAAAAGCAGTGATTGAGTGAATTATTAATTATAAATTAGAGAAAATAAAATAGTTACCAATTATTCATGCGTAAATAGCTTCCTCATTGCCTTGGTTGTGGGAGAATTAGCTCATCACATGTTGGAAACACACTCAAAAGTTGATTTCATTTATGCTCAAAAGTGGTTACAAATGATGAAAAATGGGAGAAAATGATTAAAACCGGGTTTTTGTAACTATTATAATTGTTGCAAAACTGTGTTACCAAGAACGATACAAATATAGCGTCACTGTCACTGTAGCTATACAACCCTCGTCTCTGTGTCGTTAACACTGTTGATAAACGACTGTCTTTTTGGGTCTAATGTTCTTCGTGTTCTTCAATGGCAGCAGCAGCAGCAGCAGAATTATCCAACTTGATTTCTATTGCTCTGTGGTTGCTCTAAACTCTCCCCAATCACTCTGTGCCTTCTCCCGTGACACCAACAGCCTATTTATACATGGCAGAGCTAATAAATATCGGTAATAACTTCAAAATAATCTTCATTTACTCGGGAATATATTTTTCCTTTTTTTATCTCCTCCACGGGAATAACTCCTCTGTACGTATCTTCTCACGAGTTTATAGTTAGACAAAACTCTCCCAATTTCTCCAAACACGTGATATACACAATTAGACAGAGTCAAACTTCTCAGCACAACAGCACATCGCGTGAATATCTCCCATTTCTATGTTTTCTTCTCACCGAGTATCTAGCCAATTTTAGCTGACGAAATCAACCATACCCTGCCTGTTAAGACTAGTCAAGTCTTCCCAACAATTACCAGCCGTTGAGTCTCCTTCAATCCCGTCCAAAATGCCAACCCTAATTCTGCCGGTGAAGAACAAAAATTCCCGCCAAAACTGAAATTTGAATGAAGAAGATGGTGTCCCCCTATCCTGTTCTGGGGTGAGAATAGCAGGTGCCCAACTGAGGTGCTCCTTAACCAAAATGAGGGTGCCTTTAGTACTTTTCTCCGGGGGTCCAAATAGCACTTTTTGAGCAACTTTTTCCACATAAGTGTATTCCTCCAAAAACACCTACACAAACATAAAAACACCATAATAAGTACAAAATCAAGCACTAACAATAGAGACACTTAGCACAATTCAGACACAAAAATGTGTCTATCAATGGTCGGCCTCCCCAAAAGGGTGGCATAGCTTGCCAAACCGTCCAAACCAAAGCAGTATGGACGAAATTTGCGGCACATTACATTTGTCGCAAAACAGTCTCAACCATCTATCTTCGCAGGCATAAATGGACGGTGTAGATGTAGATTCAAAGGGCCCAGAGCATGTCAACACGCTTACTGTATGCCCGCCTACACACATGACCGATCGGTCAGGACCAACCATGGCTGGTCGTTCCAGATCGTGCGCCCAAAGTGGGAATGCCGCACGGCCGACAAACCCTAATTAGGGTTTGCATTGATCGCAAACGTCCGTTTTCTCCTGCTCGAATGGAGGGTTTAGGAGTCGACTGAGCAGGTCCAGTGAGCATCAACATGATCAACGTGTACCATTTATCTCCATACCGGATCGTCCAAGGCATACCATGCCTGGTTGTTCCAATTCGCACGCCCAAACTAGCGTGGTCACACTTCCCAATCGCAAACTGATCTCGACCACTCAACTTCGTCGGACGAATTGAGTGGCTTAGATTACGTTCTTATGGGAAAGTAAGGTATAGGCATGTACACCAGCCTGCCACCTACACGCCGAACTAATCGGTCGGGACCGACCAAGCTTGGTTGTCCCGAAATGCTAGCCTGAAGAAGGCATGACGCGCGGCATTTGCGGCACCAAACTTCTGTCGTAAATCAATCATGACCGCTCCCCTTTGCCGGACTTATTGAGCGGTCCAGATCACACTTTCACGGGACAATGAGGTATGGGCATGTATACTGGCATGCCGTCTACAAGCATGCCCGATAGGCCATGCCAAAATCGTGTCCTAAGCTTGAATTCGACCAAGCTGAAAAGTGGTGCTTGCGCATCTCTTCTAAAACCCTAATTCCACTAACGGTCGCAGATGAGTGTCTCAAAGATCATTTCGTCCGTCCAACTTCACAGGCTTGGTCATACAGCCCTGGTCAGGAGTTAATTGGTCAGTGAGGCGTCATGGTGATCACCACCCGTCATTCTACCACACCATGTGGTCGGCCAAGGGAGGACTTGCTTGCGCAACCTCCAAACCATCACATGAAGTAGGCTGGACATGAGGCTATTTTGAGACGCTCAAACAGCGATGCTTCATACATGTTGAATATACTCGATGCAGTACCTGAATAGAATACACACGATACTTCACAAGTATCGACTTCCTAAATAACTTAGTGATTTAATCTAGCATTACATGCTACTTTCTGTGGGTCCCACGATCCACACACTCGAGACATCGATCATGTCACAAATGGGGGATACATAATGGGGTATTGGTCTGGCGGTTTATAGCGTCCGGCGCGCAACGCGCCATCACAAGAACGTGTCAGGCAGTCATGGACGGTTAGTGATGATGGGAGATGTGGGCAAGACTGGTCATGTGACACTAACACACGACTCCACTACTCCATCACTCCACTTTCTCCACTTCCCACGAGATACGAGGGTTAGGCTTAAAGACTTGTATAAATAGGTTCTCCTCCCTATTTTCCAAACAGGACAAGGAAAGACAAGACAACATAGGCAAGTGTTGATACAGTCGTATTCAAACACCGGAAATGATAGATTACATCCTGCAAGCCAGTTCAGCTTTCTGATACAAGTCATACATAGCCAACACCTTCACAATCTCAACACCTTCTTTGCTTCCCTCCCTAAGATCAACCCCATCTCCTTCACTTTGTGACCGAAACAAGTCTGGAACGGTCATTTCTTGGTTTAGGCCGGATTTGCACAGATTGATTTGTCGAATCTACAAGCACTCCCGTGCAGTGCATTTGTTTAAGGTTTAGACTCATTTCTCATCCACACACCCCAAATTACCAAAACCTAGCGAAATAGTTTTCACCCATAAACAATTGGCGACCACGGCGGGAGGTTAATCTCTCGGTTGTAAAGTCAATTTCTTCAATACCATTCAATCAATTTCGAGATGGTTGGTCTTAGGACCGCCTCGACAGTCTCAAATCCTGATGGTTCCTCCAACGGAGATACCCCTCCTCCTAACGGCGTATCTGACGACATGATCAGGAGATTTCCAACATTAAGCGAACTAGCACGGGTACAGGAGATTCACACGAAGAACATGGAGCTAATAAAAGAAGCGGTAAAAGACATACTTGATCTCCTCATTAAAGAGATGAGCGTTCCGGAGACCTCTACACCGGGACTAGTTCCCTCGGATCAACAACTTTACTACGAACCGAGAGACCAAGGATCGGAAGCGGCATCTCTAGTGGAAAGCTTTTGTGAACTCTTTCACTTCTCGATAACGGACAAAGACGTTTGCTGCAATTAATAAAATAGCTCTGGACGTACACCTGACTCCTTCACGTCCAGAAGTCCTAACTGCATCGGAAACATCTGTAAATAATTTACAGAAGACGACATGATGGCGAGAGGAAGGTCACAACGGGCCCTACATGTTACCGCACGCATCAAGGGTTCGGTGTTCGGGAGGGCCCTCGTCGACACGGGAGCATCTTCGAATATGATTACTCTCAAGACTCTCGGGACAGCCCAAGGTTAGCCCGTGCAAGATTGTACGGCAGCCCACCACAATGACGGACTTCGAAGGAAACCCCGGACCAAAGACATACGGGTATGTCAATCAATTTATCGGTAGGACCCGTTCACCAAAAGTGAAATTTGAAGTCATAGAAAAGGAGCCGGACTACCATATGATACTAGAGAGACCGTGGATTCATGACAATAAGGTCATCCCTTCAACGTATCATCAGTGCCTGAAGACTATGCTGAATAAGGAAGTCATTCGTATTCCTGCATCATTGTTTCCTTACGCACCAATATGCGGGGTGGAACTGTTCGAGCCAAGGGAAGCTTCGCGGGGAGGATCATACAATCAAAGTCCTGTGCACCCCACTACCCTCGTGGGCGTCGATCCAGGAGGAGGACCAACTTGCATCGAGGGATATCCACCACGACGCACCTTTGCTGACTAGGCACTCTTCTTTATCCGGTGAACCCGCAACCCACGTCCACACCAAGAGGGAACGCACTTTCGAGGCAAACCGTGATCAGAAGGGGAAGACAATATATCGGCGCCGCTGTTAGCAATTACAAGGAGAGACTGGCACCCAGTCTCTCCGCCCAGTTGAATGTTGCAATAACGATGAAACACAAGAGGAGGTATTGGAAGCTCCGCGACAGCTACAAGATGGCACCAACTCCACAACTGACGAGCCCGAGACTGTTAACATCAGGAATGAATAATCTCCCAGGCCTGTCTTTATCAGTATGACTCTGTCCGTGGACGAACGTGTGAGTCTTGTGATGAGTGCCAAATAGTGCATATTTATACACCTTTTTATTGGCATTTTACTCATCTTTTTGCGCTTAGAAATCGATATTATCCCGCATTCTCGTGTTTTCTTTGTTTTCAAGAATAAATATTTGTATTAATTAATTTTGTGTTTTAGGTAATAAATAAAGCTCGGAGAAACCGAGGAGCCCAAAGAGCGAAGAATTGGAGTCGAGAATCTATGGAGCGAAAGCCAAAGCCCGAGCGCGCATCGTGAGCAAACCATTTACAAATCATGGGCTCAAGCTATCCAAGACCCGTGACCCGGATCCGAGCCCGCTCACTCTGAGCCGTCGAGATCTCGCCTGGTTACATCCAACGGTCGCTCCTTCTTGCGCATCGTCCCTTGGTGCATCCGCTCAACACCAAAACAACCCATCCTTTATGAGCCGTTCAGATCTCGCTTATCTTCATCCTACGCTCGCTGAGGCCTTTCCATCACCCATCGATGCGTCTGCTCCGCAGCAAAATGACCCATACCCCTACACCTATCGACTACACCCCATTCTTTCTCCTTCTTCTCTTTCTTCTCCTCTGCTCTTCTCCATCTCCTCTCCCCGACCAAGCTCTGAGCAGAGCCATGCCGAGCCTCACCACCACCAACTCCTTTATCTCTTGTCGCCATCACCACCAACCGCACAACCACAGCAGCCCCTAGTTCTAGTTGTCTCTCGCAGAGCCTCTCTCTCAACCCTAGAGGCTAAATGAGAGATAAATATAACTAGGGTTTCACCCAATCATGCAAGAGGAGTTCTCGAGCACGAATTGACAGGGAGAACAAAGAATCGTCAGTATGGGTTTGAATTACTTTATATTTAATTTCGATTTTGGAATTAGGGTTTGGCAATTTTGCCTGCATGTATAAATAGGAGTGTTCTGTGGATGTTTGAACGATGCCTGGGTTAGCCAGTGTATCCTTGTAGATTTAATTGCTGTTATTTGCAGTTTTAATGTTTTAATTTAGTTTGTTGGGGTTTCAATGAAACCCTAATTCCCAATTGTGTTTAAGCGTGTTTAAGTTGTTCTTGAGTGCTTAATTGACAAGATAGCTTCAATTTTAACACCTCAACCCTTTTCTCTCACAAGTGCATGCCAATGCCATGGATGCAATCGTAGTTAGGTTAATACTTGAGTTGAGGGTGTTTCGGCTCTTGCTTCTATTTTTAATACTAATTCCCCGACTAGTTGTGCTTAATTAGACAACTAGTACTTAAGATTAGTGCCTTAGCTCATTATTTGAGTTATCACTAGGAGAAACTCCCTAAATAGGTGGTAAAAATTGACACTTTATACTTACCTGGCATAGGAACAAGACACTCAACTAGTTGAGCACATAGTAGGAATTCAGAGGTGTATTTGAAGACCTAGCAAGCTCTTTTTGTCACTGTCTATACCTTAGTTTAGGTTCATTTCACTACAATTCAGCCGTATCGGCACAAATCCCCTGTTGTCACATTGTCACTCTTGAAATCAGTTGAAGAAGCAAGCCTTAGATCATACATAGCACACCCATTTCTCTGTGGGATCGACCCGTACTTGCCGCGTCTCCGATAGACGCCGTGCACTTGCGGTTATCACCGTAGGCCATAAATTAAACACATTCCGAGGCCTACCAAGTTTTTGGCGCCGTTGCCGGGGACTTGGCGTGTGCCCTGCTGATTATTGGCCTTGCTTAACTGATTTCCCTTTCTCCCTGTATATACCCATCTTTTATTGTTATTTTCAACCCTGTGTTAGTGTAACTTAGCTTCTATTTCTATAACTTAGCATCTTGTATAACTTAGCATCTTATTTCTATTTTCACCCTGTTTAGTATAACTTAACCCTGCATTAGTATAAATCAACTGAAGTTTGGCTTTTTCTGCATCTTAAATTTTTGCATCTGTCATTTGCATCTTTGCATCTAGTGCATATTTCCCTACATCTTGTCTTGCATTGTTAGTATAACTTAGTATAACTTAGTCACCATCTCACTTCAGCTGAGCTCAAGTCTGCGACTTGAGTCACACCACCCACTTCATTGTGACTTTCAATTACTCGGTGCTAAACCCTCTTCTAGGTTAGGTGACTTTGTAAGTGGTTACTGTTAAGCAAGTCTCGAGTACTAAACTTCGTGTTGAGTAACGGTGCCTAACGAAGAAATTGAGCCAACCCAAGGAAACCAAGGAAAAGCCCAGAACTTGAGGTATTTGTCTTGGTCGCTGACTCCGCTTCGAGGCTGGCCGAGCAACCCCGAGGAAAGACAAGGAGTGAGCAATACAGCCATTGTGGCTGAACCGGTTGGTCACTCTCAATTCCTTTTACACTCTATATATGCATGCTAGGGCTGTGAATCTGTGACCTGTTGAGCCTGTTGACTGACTTGTGAACCATCTATACCTGAGTTGCATATTGCATGATAACCTGATAGCCAAATTGATTGATGCTCTGCCTTGAATGTTGCCCTTGTATGCTTCCTGAGCTTCTGCTCATTAACCAATACGAAACCCCTCAACATCTCGTATCAATTTGCATGCTCTGCCCGTTACCTTGTACATGCTCTATTCTGTTGACAAGAGGATTGAAAATCTGTGCATCTGTGTAATTTCAATAGCTGGCACTTGCTAAGCCATCAGCCCTGTCAACCCTGTGCCTTTGCATTTCTTGTGCTGTTAAGCCCAGTTGAGCCAAACCCTGAGCATGTTGTAAACTACTACCCTCTGTTCATTTACTGTTAAATCTGCTGACCCAGTGAACATTGGATGTTGTGAATAAAATGTTATGCTCACATGAGTGCTTTGGTTTTGTGTTAACCATGCTTGTTTTTGCATAATCTCTGACTCTGCACCTTGACCTTGAGCTGCATCTTATTTGTGCGTGTATGCTCCCTGATCTTGTGCTCATTAACCATTGCAAAAATCCATCAACCCTGAGCACAACTCTAGCCCCTGCAACTGCGAGTTGAAGCTACATTTGCATAACATCTTTGGTGCATGAACCTGTTGACGGACCTTTGCATACCTTGCCTTACCTTGGCTGAGTGCACAGCCCTGTTGACCCCGCCACCCCAAGTCTCAGTGGGTTTGAGTGACCTTTTGCATCTCGTGGTTTGTAAGTGCATTCATTGCTTTAACAGACACCCGACTCCAGCCCCTAGCAAACAGTAGAGCTTGAGTGCAACTCCGGTTAGCCTAGGTTAGCTGTAGCCTAAGCATAACCCTGAGCATAACCTTGCTGTGCTGCATCTTTAATCTGTGTTATACCCCTTTGAGCTATCTACCTGAGCTGCACATAAATTGAACTCTGCCAAACTGAGCTGAGCAGCTTGCTCTTTGCACCAAACCAAAGCCTACCTAATCGGGCCAGTATGCAAATCGAAACCCGGTTCTCTTTGGGCCAATCAACTCGAGGCTCTTGTGCCTTTCCACCGGGTGTGCACTGGGCTGTTACATACTTGGGCTCGCTTCGCACCAAACTCAAGCCCACTTAACTTAGCCTCGCATAGTTGGGCTGTGTGCAAGGTCAAGCCCACAAGCCAAGTTTTTACACAACCACTTGGCTTAAACCAAACTAAGCCCACAGTTACCTTTGGCTGCACATTCCCAATAAACCAAATCAAAACCCACATAAACCAAACTTTCCTCATAAAACCAAACAAGCCCACACAACTAGGCTTCCCACTTAAACCAAAGAAACCCAATAAACCAAAACCCATTTTCATGTTGATGTTTCTGTACATTATCTTTTGGGTTGACCCTCGACTCTTTAGATTGTTAGTAAATTTTTGTATATAATTCAGTAGGACTTGTTAAATTTTCTTTTCTTGAATCGGTTGAGTCTTCTTGCGCATATATTATGCTAATCCGATATGATCTCCCCTGAGAATGTTGGATTCTAGCCTTGACTAATGAAGCTCAACCTTGCTCCCGCCGACATTCCTAATCTATTCCCTTTTCTCTTTTCAAGATAGTTCTCTCGGTATGTGACCTGTTTAAATTTTTCTATATGTAGACACATTGAGGACAATGTTTGATTTAGGTTTGGGGGTGCATTTGCATTTAGAGTTTTTAGTCTTTTATTTTACCTTTTATTTTCAAAAAAAAAAAAAAAAAAAAAAAAAAATTCAAAACTGTTTTTGTAAAACCTCCAACTTTTAGAGATTTTAGAGTCACTAGCATGCTTCTAGCTATGTTTACATAGAGAATCTGACCGAAATAACAAAAGTTAGAAGTCTTAGGAGAACACAATCGGGTTTCTTAGTTGATTAGAGCGTTAAAGTTGGATTTAACCATACCTGGGAGGGCGAATTAGGTCTTTGTTTAGATATTCGGTAGTAGAATTGTGATCAACCATAGTGGAGACTACCCATTTTACATCAAGTGAGGCACCAACCTTCAATTTTTTGCAACTTTCTAGAAAAGTCAGTTAGAGTGTGTGTCACCGTACGTAAATTAGGGTAGGAATGGTGAGCTACCCAACTTCGCACCAATTTCAAAGACTACTTTTGATCTCTTGAGTGCTAGTTTTTGTCAATCATGAGGGTGACGTCTAAAGATGAAAACTCCTTATAAATACCGATTTGCAGTTAGCATCTCTCTCTCTCTCAATCAGCAAGACCCATAGAAACACATCATCGTCAGCAAACGGAGCATCATCAGAATATGGAAAGAAAAATTGATATAGTCCAAGGTTTACGTGCAACAAAGAAAAAGAAAAGAAAATAGGATGAGAATTAATAAAATTTATAAAATCAAGACAATACAAGTTGTGGAAAAATTGAGTGATAAAGTCCTTTGTCCATGGAGTTAGTTGTTTCATTATTTGTATTTTTATTTTCACTTTTTGTCAAAAAAAAAAATAAAAATAAAATAATATTGTAGTTTATTTTTGCTACCACCATGGTAAAGAAGAGTTCAAAAAGAAAAATCCAAACAACAAGGAATTTGAGTAGAAAAGTTAAAAATTGTCAAGTTTTGTGAAGTTTAGAAGTTCGTCATCAACAATTGAAGACCGAAGACCGAAGATTGAAGACGTTTCTATGGTTCTTATGAGAGAGTGATATTAATTGCCGATCGGGTGAGAAGTGAGTGAGTACTCCCACCCCTTGCTAATGGTTGATTTCCTTTCTTAGAGATCATCGAAAAAGATTCTTTTTGTCCACACTTCGTGGAGTCTCCAGATATTATTTCGGAAGGTTATCCTTCTTACCTACAACGTGTGCGGGATTTCTCTCTTTATTCCCGCTGCACACATGAGAGACTAAAAGAGCGATCTTTTTGAGTGCAATTATCATAAAACCCTAATGGTGAGGCGAAGTTGAGACTTATGATCACAATCGAATCCGAATTCTTTCATATGGTATGGTTACTTCTCGCTCAACTCTTAAGGATGAGAAGGCGTTCTTTGGTAGTTCTAACTTCTTGTTACTAGCATGCAAAACTCTATGTCCTCATAGCTCCTTGGATGCTTGAGACTCTTTTACACTCGAAGTTGGAGAAGGTTTTGTGGGTACACCTCTGGTAAACCCTCACGAGACTACAACTCGTCCACTAGGGACACCTAGGGGTTTAAAGGCTTAGTGCATACGCTAAATGCATTCGAGAGACCTACGACGGTGGTATAGTTAGGATTTCTTCATTTCTCGTTTCACTTGAGGACAAGTAAAATTCAGGTTTGGGGGTATTTGATGAGTGCCAAATAGTGCATATTTATACACCTTTTTATTGGCATTTTACTCATCTTTTGCGCTTAGAAATCGAGATATTATCCCAGTTCTCGTGTTTTCTTTGTTTTCAAGAATAAATATTTGTATTAATTAATTTTGTGTTTTAGGTAATAAATAAAGCTCGGAGAACCGAGGAGCCCAAAGAGCGAAGAATTGGAGTCGAGAATCTATGGAGCAGAAAGCCAAAGCCCGAGCGCGCATCAGGAGCAAACCATTTACAAATCATGGGCTCAAGCTATCCAAGACCCGTGACCCGGATCCGAGCCCGCTCACTCTGAGCCGTCGAGATCTCGCCTGGCTACATCCAACGGTCGCTCCTTCTTGCGCATCGTCCCTTGGTGCATCCGCTCAACACCAAAACAACCCATCCTTTATGAGCCGTTCAGATCTCGCTTATCTTCATCCTACGCTCGTTGAGGCCTTTCCATCACCCATCGATGCGTCTGCTCCGCAGCAAAATGACCCATACCCCTACACCTATCGACTACACCCCATTCTTTCTCCTTCTTCTCTTTCTTCTCCTCTGCTCTTCTCCATCTCCTCTCACCGACCAAGCTCGAGCGAGCCATGCCGAGCCTCACCACCACCAACTCCTTTATCTCTTGTCGCCATCACCACCAACCGCACAACCACAAAGAGCCCCTAGTTCTAGTTGTCTCTCGCAGAGCCTCTCTCTCAACCCTAGAGGCTATGTGAGAGATAAATATAACTAGGGTTTCACCCAATCATGCAAGAGGAGTTCTGAGCACGAATTGACAGGCGAGAATAGCAATCAGAGTATGGGTTTGAATTACTTTATATTTAATTTCGATTTTGGAATTAGGGTTTGGCAATTTTGCCTGCATGTATAAATAGGAGTGTTCTGTGGATGTTTGAACGATGCCTGGGTTAGCCAGTGTATCCTTGTAGATTTAATTGCTGTTATTTGCAGTTTTAATGTTTTAATTTAGTTTGTTGGGGTTTCAATGAAACCCTAATTCCCAATTGTGTTTAACTGTGTTAAGTTGTTCTTGAGTGCTTAATTGACAAGATAGCTTCAATTTTAACACCTTAACCCTTTTCTCTCACAAAGGCATGCCAATGCCATGGATGCACTTGTAGTTAGGTTAATACTTGAGTTGAGGGTGTTTCAGCTCTTGCTTCTATTTTTAATACTAATTCCCACGACTAGTTGTGCTTAATTAGACAACTAGTACTTAGGATTAGTGCCTTAGTCGTTATTTGAGTTATCACTAGGAGAAACTCCCTAAATAGGTGGTAAAAATTGACACTTTATACTTACCTCTGGCATAGGAACAAGACACTCAACTAGTTGAGCACATAGTAGGAATTCGGAGGTGGATTTGAAGACCTAGCAAGCCCTTTTGTCACTTTATCTATACCTTAGTTTAGGTTCATTTCACTACAATTCAGCCGTATCGGCACAAATCCCTGTTGTCACATTGTCACTCTTGAAATCAGTTGAAGAAGCAAGCCTTAGATCATACATAGCACACCCATTTCTCTCAGGATCGACCGTATTTGCTTGCGTCTCCGATAGTCGCCGTGCACTTGCGGTTATCACCGTAGGCCATAAATTAAACACATTCCGAGGCCTACCATCTTGTCCAACTACTCAAGGAGTACCAAGATGTGTTTGCCTGGACATACGAGGAAATGCCTGGTCTAAATGAAAAATTGGTCACCCATCACCTACATGTCATACCTGGATCCAAGCCAATCAAGCAATCTCTGAGGCAATTCAGACACGAAGTGGAAGAACAAATCAAGAACGAAATTCAGAAGTTGCTAGCTGCTGGCTTCATAAGACCTATTCATCATCCGACCTGGTTAGCTAATGTGGTCCCAGTAAAGAAGAAAAAGCAGAGACGATTCGGTCTTGCGTGGATTTCGAGAGACTTGAAAAAGTGCAGCCCCAAGGACGACTTTCCTCCGCCTAACATCGACATGTTAGTAGACGCCACCAGCGGACACGGCATGTTCTCCTTCATGGATGGTTACATCGGCTACAATCAGATTAGGATGTATAAGCACGATGCAAGTAATACAGCCTTCCGAACCCCTCTTGGCAATTTTTACTATACTGTTATGCCATTCGGTTTAAAGAACGCCGGCGCAACGTATCAACGTGCTATGACGGAAATCTTCCACGACATGATGCATAAGCAAGTCGAAGACTATGTGGATGATATAGTAGTCAAATCCAAGACTCAAACTATCCTCACAATGTCGCTTAGTGAACTGTGAAGGAGCTCCAAAACTTCATGGGAAAGGTGAACTTTTGCTACATTCACCCCCTGCCGAAGAAAGGATCAAGTTTCGTCCGGATCACACTATAACATGAATCGTTTTAGAGGATTCAACAAATATTGTCATCTCTCGAATCATCACAAAGGGTTAGCCTATTATGTCGGCCCATACAAGAGCGAGCATGGGACATCTTCGAGATCCACCGGCCGACACCTCAAGGAGCAGCCTCAAGAAGATAACGATGTCCGCGTGTCATGTCGAGAAATAATCCGGCGAATCACTCTATCGAGGATGGTGCATGTCTACCGTGTTATGTTGGAGAATTTGCACTTTTGGTCATCCTCTGGACTTCGTGAAGTCCGTTGAACGCTCATCTACGACAACATCTACCCCGATGGAAAGAACCGTGCCTTCCAAGTAATGAAGAGCCTCATGATGTTCGTGAAAGCATACATCCCACCAACCGCAATACAACCTTCAGACCTTCCATAAGCAATTTATTTGAAGCAAAGAAGAGGAAAGCCACCGAGATACAACATCCTATGCGTCCAAAATCGCCAAATCCATCTCCAGCACCATATGCACGACTGCCGTAATGGTGAAACAACATCCAAGATATTCCATATATGGATCGATGGTAACTACATCAATGAGAGACGCTTTGAATTTGTCTCCCGTAGAAGATTTAGTTGTGTTACCAAAGGAGTATGACTGGGACTTCTTAGCACTGCCTATCTCAAAGACAGCCTCATGAACCTAGCGTGACAGCATCTATCAAGTGCAAAGCTCTGGATACTCATGGGAAGGGGATTGTCTCCCTCTTCTCTATTTCATGAAGAAACGTCAAGAAAGCCATTGGTTCCAGTTTATCCTCTAACAATGAGACGAGCTCTACCACTATATGAAGACTACCAAGTTCGTGCCCGTAGCTATCACGCCTCTCCCTTCCAGTCTCTTCTGATCACATCTGCTGCCAGGAAATGTTGTTGCTCGTCGATTAATACCATCCAGAGCTTCACCATATCAACGACCATTACGTACAAAGACCCATCGGGCATACAAGATAGAGCCACGTAGACCACGCTTGGGGACTGAGGTTCGACATGAAATTCCTTTACCGTCGATCAAGAACTTCTTCAACACTCTCTCCAAAGATAAGGCGCTTCAACGCTCCACCCACTAGAAGTTGCTTCAACGCTCTCCGGGACCTGCTTGCTCCAGAAGATGCTTCAACGCTCTCAGCGGGACCCACACCACGTTCGAACATACAAGGTTCAGTTTGGGCAAAGCAAGCACCCCTAGATCCCACGTTTGAGCAAAGGGAAGACCGATGTTAGTTAGCAAGACCGGTGTTCGTCAAGGCAAGACCGGTGTTGGTCGAAGTAGCAAGGATGACACTCGAGCAAGAACATAAACTGTACGGGCAAAGAAAGCAAGGACGGTGTTGATCAAGTCACAAGGCCGGTACTGCTCAGGTCACATGGCTGGTATTGGGCCAGCAAACGAGGCTGGTGTTAGTCAAGTTCGCAAAGCCGGTGTTGGTCGAGATCGCAAGGCTAACATCCCATCACGCAAGCAAGACTGATATCACGTCACGCAAGTAGGACGGTATTGGGTCACGTCGGGACGGTATTGGGTCAAGGTCGATCAACGTCACAAGGTCGGTATTGGGCCACGTTAGCAAACAAGACCGGTGTCGATCAAGCAAACGATGTCCGTCGGGGTTCGTCAAATCGACAAGGCCGGTCTTTGGTCAAGGGTCAATTCTAGTGTTGGGGTGAGGCAACAAGTTTGGTAATTGGTCGAAGCGAGCACAGTAGGCCCCAAGCAAAGCGAGGCACGCGGTAGCTCCCACTTGATCGGGCACATCCACCCCAAATTGGTCGAAGCACGCACGCAGAGGCACGCGGCGGCTCCCACTTGATCGGGCACATCCAGGCCCCAAATTGGTCGAGCCAACCGTCCCCAAGCAAAGCGAGGCACGCGGCGGCTCCCACTTGATCGAGGCACATCCAGCCCCAAATTGGTCGAAGCGAGCACAACCCCAAGCAAAGCGAGCACACGACATCTCCCACTTGATCGAGGCACATCCAAGACCAAATTGGTTGAAGCAGCACAACCGGCCCCAAAAGCAGCGAGGCACGCGGCGGCTCCCACTTGATCGGGCACATCCAAATTTCAAATTGGTCGAAGCGAGCACGGCGGCCCCAAGCAAAGCGAGCACGCGGTGGGTCCCACGTTCGAGCAAGTCGGGCATAACAAGCCCACGTTCGATCAAGCGGGCGCATGATGAGTCCCACGATCGAGCGAAGCGGCGCAACGGCCGTTGAGCGAGCACATCGCCCCACGCTCGAGCGGAATAATCATGAAGAAGGATCTCGACCGAAGCAGGCATAGCAAGGTCGATCGAAGCAGGCAAGACCGACATCATGCTAGGGGAACGCTCGCCTGAACGCCTCTTGAACGTGACATGCTCCAAGGACAGGACGACTCGTCTCTCCTGGTAACATCTAACTTTGTCTCATAAGTTTTATCTGTATATGTCACCATCTAATGCCTACCCCACAATAGTGTAACCATTATGTGCTAGGCATGGGACTTAATGTTGATGGTGGATTTTAGTTCAGGGCTAAAATTATGAAACCAAATTTATGCGCTGACATCCTTCAAAGGATAGCCACTGATAAAGTGATGAATACTTCTTCACTTTACTAATTCACCTAGAATGGAGCATGTGGCAACAATCCCAGTATTCTGTGAATTAAATACATGAAATTCATCCAGGTTGGAGCATGTAGCAACAATCCCATATACCCTGTGAATTTACAACATTATTAATTCCTACAAATGCATTCATCTTCAGGTACGGTAAATCTTGCATCAAATTTTTGTTACTTTGGCCAGTTTGAGGATCATATTGAGAAGCCATATTTTTAAAAAAAAAAGTTAGACAATAGTGAATTATGAGAATATGGGAGCAAAAATGGTGAATTTTGTGTTAGATTATAACAAATGTTAGTTAGAGATTGAAAAGTGTAGAGAAGCTATGAGTTGGAATGAGGTTAAAGTAAAGTATTCTAGGTCGATAAATTTGTATCCGTTGGACGAAGTATATATAACTGGATAACATAGAGTGCACCAAATGATCAAGTATAGACCGCTAGCTATGTAGACTTGAACGTGCGGTGTAGTCTCTACTGAGTTGTTCAATAACTACTCCACCTCCTGGCTAAGTGACATGTTTGAAACTTAGCCAGTTATGTTGCCACTTCACCATGAACATAGTGGGTGCAAAAGTGGCAAACTGGCACGCTTCCCATAAGAACCGGCCTCAAAGAGAACACAGTTCAAGCCTTAAGTTTATTTGCACCCCAACTATTTCTTCCTTAGCACAGCA